>SNQJ01S0046307.1:1860-48787 GCA_010110895.2 Picea sitchensis
GCAACTCTTCCCGATCCTACGGCTGACAGGATTTCTCTTATGAGATCCGACGACTGTCGGTCCTCCTCTCTTGCGTGCTTCTACCAGAGCTCCCTGGACGTAACTGTTCAACGGTCCAGATCTGCTTTCTCCTGCCGATATAACGGCTGCTGTCGCTCCCTCCTGGGCTTCTACGGTTCCTCAGGAGACTTTTACGCTCGCCTCCTTCTCACGCCTGAACTTCAACAACTCTCGAAGTGTCGAGTTCTTCCAGACTCTGTGCACTCCCTGCGACAGTAGTCTCTGCCTTTCCTGGCAGTCTCGACCTTGTACACCGACCCGTTCGTCCTCCTGAGCTTTCCCCTTGGATCCTCAAAGGATTCAATTTTTACCTCTGCACTCTCCTTGCAGAGTCCTTGCACGCAAAGCGCTATCTATCCTGGCCTCTTCTGTAGCTTCGACCTCTACAGAAGCTCGGTTTTTCTTTTTCTCTTTCTCCCACAAATGGGAATATGGACACCTCCTGCTATCCTTTTTCTCAAGCGCCTCCTCGCTGAGTTTTTTGGGTATCCAGTAACCCAACGAAAACTCCCTCAGTGGATGCTTCCTTCAGATGATAGAACTCATAGAGTTCTTCCTCCTGGCTATCTGCGCACTCTCTCAACGCCCTTCCGGCGGAGTATCTCTGGCACAGAACACCCAACAATTTCGCTATCTCTGTGCACTCACGCACTTCGCTCGGCTTCCTCCAGACGGAGCTCCTCAGAATCCTCAACAGAATTCTGGTCTTCTTGAACTCCCAGCCGAGTTCTTTCCTCCGTGCACCTCAGTACACACTCTCGACACCCTCTTGGTGGAGCTTCTACAGAACTCCTAACAGGTTCTGTCCAAAACAGTGTCTCAGCTACACTGCCTTGATTATTGAGGTGTTGAGTAACCCCAAAAGTCCTCCCTCTGTATGAATTATTGACTTCACGGCTGGTGCTCTCAGCACATCTTTGCCTGACTCCTCACAAGTTCAGAAGTGCATCCACCCTTGCACTGGTATTCAGAGTCTCAACACTCTGTCACGCCCTCATGGCATGAAACCTCAAAGACCTCCCAATCCTGAAATCAAACCAACCCCTGCAAATGCATGATAACAATACACAATTGCAACATATAATGAACATACACATACAGACATGCATATAATGACAGACTAGTGCAGGAAAAACTGCTCTGTATTAATAATGGCAAATGCCTGTATATTTTACAAGGTGTTCCTCGAGCTCTCTCTCGCCTCTCCCATCTGCTCCACATGCATTCTATCTACATGTACCTCTCCCTCAAAATGAGATCCCTCTATCTCTTTTACCTGAGGTGCTCTTAGCGCTTCCCTCTAGGATTTACCTACTCTAATTAATTACAATTAATGGCTGTCTAGTCTACTATCTAGAACTAGATCTCAGCCAATCTATAATAAATGCCTATCTCATCTATAGCCTGCGCAAAGGCATGGCATTCATGGCTCACCAGCCTAAGACATTAATTTACATTGAATTCAAATTCAAAATGAGCCTGCGCCTCCCTTCAGCTCCCGAATGAGTGCGCGCTGACATGGCTGACGGGCTGGCATGGAGAGATGCTCCTGCATCAAGATTCGCACCCACGAAGTCTGCAATCCCTTCTGCTTTTGAGTTCAATTTCTAGCATTTTTAAAAGTTGAAATCCCTGTGTTTTTATGATGACTTTCTCTACGTTGGTCCAAATTCCCAGCGTAGTGATAACACATTTTCCTTGCACGTGGAGGTGAACCTTCTCTGCGTTTTGGGTTAAAATTTTTCTTTCCCTGCGTTTCCATAGTCCTTTCTCTATGTTGTAATTGATGAGGGATAGCGTGTTGGTAGGTTGTTTATTGGCATTGTGGCCATGATTTTTTTTTGTATTGGGGATTGGTTACCCACGCTGCCTTCCAAGAATGTCAGCATAGCTTTGTGGATGCTTCCCTGAGTGGTCGGGCGAGCTGACCAGTGCGTGGCAGTTAGAATTTCCTGCATTGTTGGCATCGCTGTGTTTTTTTTTCATTTTTATAATCTCTTTGCATGCGTTGTATTCCGCTGGGAATGCTGACGAGCTCCCACCCATATCTCTATCTTGTTTTGGGTCTTTTTCTTCATTCCCGAGTTTTATCTGTGTGCTTCATTCTCTGTCACCTTTTTCTGCATTCCTTCGGGCCATCGATCTCTGTGCGTTTACCCTTACTTACTCACTGGCAGCGAGCTGATAGTTGCGCGCAGACAGTGACCGGGCCACAATCATGGCTAAGCGTGGGTGGCGTGACTGCGTGTTGGCCGTGCCCTTGGCAGCTGTGCCGGCTGTGCAATTTAAACCTTGCATTAAAGTGTATGCATGGAGGTGCGTTGATGGCATTCCTGGTGATACAACCAATGCATTCTTTAATGTATGCGTTCCAAGATGTAAATCAACCAGGTAGAATAGCAATTTTTAACAACGACTTTATTTCATAACTGGACTCCAATGATAACTTAGACTTGTACCCTGCTTATCCTTCAATCTTTTTAAATTGTTATTTATCCTTCTAAAAGGATTGACCTTTTTGGAACCTTTTTATTCATGACACTGGAAACTTCAATGACACCTTGACTTCAATCATTTATTTATATGAAGCCCCCCATTATCTCCTTGCCAAAATCTTGAGCAAGCTCTTAACTTCACCCTGATCCTGGTAGTTATAAAAGAACTCTATCTTCGCGTTGAAGGAATTTCACTTGCGACTTCCCTTGCTGGATAGGATGCATGATAACCCCATCCTTGCCGTATTTAAATATTATGGGCAAAATAAATACTTTAGATATGCATGAATTCTCATTCTATTTATTGTTGCAATATATTATAGAAGGTTGCATTTAATATTAAATATTAATGTGGTGAAGCAAGTTTAATGTGGTCATTTTAGAATGTTAGTTTTCTATCTGTAATTATTGCTGCAATAGATTATAGAAGGTTGCATTTAGTATTAAATATTAATGTGGTAAAGCAAGTTTAATGTGGTCATTTTAGAATGTTAGTTTTCTATCTGTAATAATTTATTGTTGCAATAGATTATAGAAGGTTGCATTTAATATTAAATATTAAATCTGCATCTAAGCAAGTTTAATGAATGGGCTTTTAGAATGTTGGTTTTCTATCTATAATTCTTACTAACGATAGTTATGAGATATTTGCATTTAATATTATTAAATATTAATGTGGTAAGCAAGTTTAATGTAGGTCGTTTTTAGAATGTAGAGTTTCAAGTTAAAATTAAAAATGTTATAATCCGATTATGAAATTGTATTTAATATTAAATGAAATGTTGGCAATGCATGTTATTAATGGGGTCGTATAGAATGCAGTTTTCACAAATTTATAATTAAATGTATAGTGTGAATGTAGAAGGTTGTATTTAATACTAAATATTAAATGTTTGTAATTAAAATTAAATGTTACCAATTAGAGGATGCGGTTGTATATATTTAAGATAGGAGTCATTGATATCATTCTTATTCATGTGAAATAGGATCTTTTTAACATGAACTAGGGGTGAGTCATTACAGATTTAAATTTATCGGTTTAAATGTGGTGGGTTTACTAAATTATAAGGTTATTGGTCTATTGGAATTATGGCATGGTACCTTTTGAAGTCTCTTGTCATTACGTTATAATGCTGAAGTAATTTCAAATATACACTATATCATCGACTAAATTATCTTGGTGAAGTTAGTTCATTATAAATATGAAAGGGTTAAGTTCTATGAAGGGTGCCCTGAACTAATTACCATAAACCTTTAATGTTGTAAATGAGAAAAGTTGTTCATTTTAAATAATATTGAACTCGGGTGTTAGTGGTCAGAGTCCACATACGGTGTAGCCTTCCATAAAGGGCGTAGTAAAACTCTTCTTGTTTATGTATGATATGTCGATTAGTTTATTTGATTGATTGTGTGGTAGGGATATGAGCACCTCTTAGTAAACCGTATATATGTATTGTAATTTAAACATAAAGAATCTGGTACTGCCGCTATCAAGTCTCAGTCCCTTTAAAGCGGGGTTTCCACTCTTCTAGAGCACCACTGGCTGATTTATTAGTTTCACGATGAGTCGGCCTAGGATCAAATGCAATCTTCTTCCGAAGACATAGACTAAAAACCCTTCTTTTAAATGCTGAAATAGTAAACTCTGTTAGTTCTTCCATCATGCAGGTGTATTGTATAACTTTTTGGTGTCGTTTTACACAAGCACTGGTTAATAGCGCTTATGTCTAGAAATTTATTGCTTGAGTCGATGTGATATCAGAATTTTGTCTTGTTGTATTCGTCTTGCTGCGTCTTGTTCTAGGTCAGGTCACTAGTTTCTGCAAGCTGATCCGGTGAGGCACATCTAATCTTCACCGAGAAGACATAAGACTAAGCATGCAACTCATGCAAAAATATTCATGGATTCTTCCCTCGTATTTCTTCTTGTGCACCCAGTGTCTTAATGTTAATTTGTCTTGCCAATACCTATGCTTTCGTATATTAATTCTCATTGTAGACGTAGTCTTCTTCTGTGAACAAGTAGTTCGCGTCTTGTTAGTTGTCAAATTAGCGACGTAGAAGTCAAATTAATGCTATTACTTCATGAAGCATATACTTTTACTTCAAAAAAGTTTGCCTTTGTTTTTCCAAGATTGTTGTCATATGAGGAGAAGATTATATGACCTCGAGCAGATTCGATAGCGACTTAGGGTTAAGCTCGACTTTTCTGTTGACATGATTTATATTTGGTATACTGTTGTTGATTGGTTGATTGTGTGGGTAATCATGGTTTAGAGGATGCGGAGAGAGAGGCGGGGCAGAGTGCAACTAGGGAGAGGCTGGCATCCCGGCAGCTTATCCGCGAGGAGGGGTCTAACCTTGAGGAAGTGAGCTGAGTTCTTGGGCGAGCCAGTGAGATCATGATGGCGAATAATAAGTGGGGATGATGAGATCTTTTAGCACATGTCTGGGGTGCTGATCAACTGATTAGACAGAGATGAGGCGGGAACGCGGAAGCTTGCCTGATGAGTTACATGCGTAGCTACCGGTGGGTGCAGTAGCATTCCGCAGTGAACTTGAGAAATTAAAAATTTCCGGGGTTCTTTGTTTGGACGAAATTGCACCCTCTGAGGCATGGTTGGAGAATATGATGATGTGCTTCACACTTCACGAATAAACCTCCAACATGAAGGAACCCGCATGGCGGTATTTCAAAAATTCGAACGGGGCCTTCTATAGTGGAAGGCGTCACGCGCTGACAAACAGTGCGTTAAAGGCGATGTCCTTAGGGCTTGTTTGAGAGCGATTTCGAGGTATCTTCGAGAATTCATTAGTGTAGAGCTCAATGGGTTAACACCTTGCTGTGAGGAGGTCATCTGATGCGTCTGAGCATGTTTTATGGAGCCATGCAGTATGCTCGCTGCTTAACCGCGAGAAGCTTAAAGGTCTTGCTTGGGGTTCTTGTTTGGCCTTAACGGCGACCTAGTGCAAAGTTTAGGATAACGATGCTAAAACTTGCGGCGGCTGTCCAAAAGCCCTCATAGTGGTGGAGAACTTATTAGTGGAGGTGGACAAGACTCCATCCGAGAGACAAGCAGGCAGTTCTCGGTACGCAGCATGGAATATGGCTGAGAAAAATGCGGGAATATTATTGGACTCGGAGGGATCATTCACTACACCTCGATGACCGTTTCCTCAGCAACGGACTATATACGAGGACTGACTTTCAGCGATATGGCGTGTGGCGGCGGCCCGGTTGGAGTGTTGGTGAGCGGACCGGGGATTTCGAAGTACAGGTGGCGGTCAAAATATTTCGCCGGGTACCTGGACTACTGGGTCGAAGAAGGGTGTTGGATGTGTGAGGAGCCACACTACCAGCATAACTATCCTGTGGAGAGGACCAAATAATCCGTATCAGCAGGACCCACTACCGTGTGAGATATGGTCAAGGCCCATCGAATTCATACAAAGGTGCATAACCGCTAGGAAGAGCATCAACCGACTGTGCTCAAGAAGACATGTACCATCGCTGACCAGACACTTATCATTTTGATAGATCTAGGTTCTAAAAAGATATTTATTTCTGGTGTGGTGCTAAAAAAGGATTAGGGTAAAGATAGTCAAACAAGATGAGTTTAGCTTCGTGGAGATGGCTTTAGGAGCCAACCGAAGAGTGAGAGGAAAGGATTACGGTTGTGCCCTTAACGGAGATTTTGTCGCGGAGGAGGTCAACTTATGCGTCCGCGATCTTAGAGATCTTATGATGTCATGATAAATGGATTGGGTTGCAAAATGCATGAAATACTCAAGCTGAGCGAAGAGGTTGAGCGGTTGATGATGAAGAAATGAGCGGTGATTGCCGGACAGAACCGAGGTATCACGAGGTTCATCTCTTCCTTCTGATTCTGGAAGAGTATCGCAGGTTGCAAGATTTATGTGATCTATGCTTCGCGAAAAGAATGTGGAAGGTCTAGAACACCTTCGGTGGTGAAGGAGTTCGCGGACATGTTTCGAGAGTTACTGGGATCTTGGAAAGATTAGGTTTACCCATAAGGGCCAGAAACCTGGGACTAAACTGATAGCGAGAATGCCTTGTCGGATGTAGGCCAGGAGTTGCAAGAGATGAAAATGCTGGCGGAAAAGATTTGTTGACACAGGACTGTCGCCCTGGTAATATCGCAGGTGAAGTGCACCAGTTATTTTCATTAGGAAGAAGGAAGGATCGTGGAAGCTGCGATGACTATCAGCAAACCAGGCTCACGATCAAAAATCGGTATCCTTACCAGGGATATTGATCTGTTCGATCAAATGAAGGGTCGCGGCAGTGTTCCTCCAAGATCGATTTCGCGATCGGTATCATAATTCTGGATCAGGAGGATAATCCCTGGAACCGCTTTTAAGGCGAGATTTGGACGTATGAGTTCTTGTTTTTACCTTTTTGGTGACAATGCCCGGTGATCCCGCCAGGTTTGATGAGCGGGGTGTTCCGCGAGTACTTGGACAAAGTTAGTCAAGTATTCATTGATGATATTCTGATCTACTCTCGAACGACGATGGAGGAGCATGATGAGAATTTGCGCTTAGTACTACAATGTTCACGAGAACACTGGAAGTGTAGGAAGGTATAAAAATGCTCGTTTTATCAATCGAAGTTCACTACTTAGGGCATGTCATCTCAAACGAAGGTATCGTTGTGGATCGACCAAGGTGGAAGCTATCATGGAATGGCTGCGTGGAGTGAATATCCTGAAGTCGCGTGGTTTATGGTGGGTT
The DNA here is from genome assembly GCA_010110895.2 of Picea sitchensis. Lineage (NCBI taxonomy): Eukaryota > Viridiplantae > Streptophyta > Pinopsida > Pinales > Pinaceae > Picea > Picea sitchensis. The sequence goes on from SNQJ01S0046307.1 coordinate 9,171, forward strand.
GGGGATACTATCGACCGGTTTGTGAAGTTCCTCAAAGATATCCGTCTGATCGCAGATTACGGAAAGAAAAACAAGAAGTTTTGTTTGGACGGAGAAATGCGAGGAAGCATTTAGGGCTTAAGAATTGGTAATAGCAATGTCGATGCTAAAAGTCCACTGGCGTGGGCGTGCGACTGTGCAGTGCATCAAGGAAAGGTTAAAGCGGAGTCTTGATACAAAGACAGGGCAGTGATTACTTACATTCAGAAAAGCGAAGGCATAAGAGGTGATGCATACGATTTGGAGTTGTATCGTTTATGTGAAGGTTTGGAGACACTACCAATTCAAGGCGAAAATTTGAATTAAAGACCTCATTGTGGACTACAACACATTTTCACATAAAGCGACCAGCGGCATTAATTGAAAATTCTTAGCTGGTCTGGGCGAGGATTACTTACGCAAGGGAGCGATGAAGGCGGGTGGTATGCTTTGAGTTTAGGAATTGCGCATCTTCAGTGTTACCTCTTCAAATGAATCTAAGTGAAAATATTCTCCACTTTCTGATGACGATGGTATTTCGAAATCGAGGATTTCTCGGATAATACAATGATGGTATACGATGAGGTTTCATTTGTCGCGATGGATTATTGAAGTTTATGGAGTCGGATTTACGTGCCATGCTTGACGAATTAACGAGATATTGATCTGAGAAGCGAAACTCACATAAGCCGATTTATAGATCACCGAAGTCACGAAGATGAGGCAGCCCTTGAAGCCTTATTCTTGGAAGGAATGAAGACGACATAGTGTACTTAATGGGCTGGAATGTCACCAGTGTTAGTCAAAGAGCTGAACATAATTTTTGAACGCGTTAGCTGTGCGTATATTCAGAAATCGAGAAATGGAAGTTGTTTAAGTGGACTTTATTGTTGGATTATAGCAGCGGCAGGAGACGCCATTTCATTTTTTGTAGTAATGAACACTCGGCGAAGAGTACTCACTTTGATAATTGCATATGATGTATACCGGGCACGACATAGCAGGGGTTTCATCGGTGAATTGTGAAATTTGCGCCGAATTGTGCCTAAGAAGATTATATCCGATCGAGGATGCGTGTTTACAGGACGGTTTTGGGCCGGTTTCCAAAGTAGAACCCAACAATTTTTAATCTTGCATATCACCTAAGTAGATAAGCCCAGTGAACCAAACCCTTGGAAGAGCATATTGTACATGCTCGTGATGGACCAACAAAGTAGGAGGAAGGAAGTCACCCCTCTAATCATTAAGCTTATAACGGATTCACTAGAGCACCATTAAGTGCGGCCTTTTGAGTTCCGCTTGTAGGCGACCATGTCGGTTTACCTTGAGTTAGGATCGACGGGGATAAGGAATACGGTGGGACAGAAAGCGTCCAAGAAATGGAAGAGCAGACACAAACCATAATACAAAGGATAAAAAAAGCACAAGATCAATAGAATAAATACGTTGATGCACATCGCATTGACCACAACTATGAAGTTGGCGATCGAGTCTTCTCACGGGTTAAACCACATAAGAGTTAGATAAAGTTTGGAAAAGGAGCTAAAACTCTCTCCTAGGTTCACAGGACCTTTCGAGATCGTGGAGAAAAAAGGGGCGAAGTGGCCTGCTCGACTTAACCTTACGATTCTTTGGTATGCGATGTTTTCATGTATATATTTTGAGACAGTATATTAGTAACCCTACACACGTGATTGACATAAGGTTCATGCGAATTGTCAGTGAGGAGCACTCACGGGCCCGAACTGATCATTTTGGATCATGCATTCGGCCAGTTATGGCGTCGACGTGGTCGAGGTCAAGGTCCCGATGGAACAATTATAATACACTCGGCGGGCTGCGAGGGCGCATATGATATGTGCTAGAAGTTCCCATTTTTGTTTGATAGATGACTTATTATACTTTCAGTACTTATGATATGGTGGTACATTTATTTGGCATTTATACCATGAAACATCGAGACAAAGTTTAGACCAAGAAGTGGTGTATGTAACATCCCTCTCATGCGAGCACATGTTATTGACTTATTGTTGAGGACACTTGCTGCGCCAGAAGTGATACGGACATAATGTTAAACCATTTTATACTGGAATTATGATCGCGTTGCTGATAGATGACACTGGCGATATTGCTATTCAGTATATATAGGTACTATTATTCGGTTGCTGGTGTAGAGGTTTTGACGCGGAGGATGCGAGGCATGTGGAACCCTTGGACTTGATTAGGTCGAAGTGTCAATCTTTGATTGATTTATTTACCATGTTATTGATTTGGCGGTATATTATTGACATGTTACGACGCGATGGTTGATAATGCGAGCGGCGATGGCTTGCAGGCCGGAACTCACATATGGAATTAAAGGGCCACACATATTTCCCTTAGAGGGTTGAGGAGAGTTGTGGACGCCGCCACACTTACGACCTACTAACACTCCGATAAATTAGCTCAAAGCATGCGTTAATGATTACCTGGTTAGAAGGATCCACGATCGATGAGGTAGGCTATGATCACTCACGATATTCGAAAGTAGCGCCAATAAGGGCCTTATTCGCCGATCCTTAGTTTCCCATAATTTCACTTGGTGGAGTGTTGACTCCGGGGTTATAGATGTCTACCAAATGAGTCAAAGTCGGCGTGGCACCGTAGCAGACGTGAATTGCATCTAAAGAGCACATCCGCGCCCATGAAGCAACGAAGCGAGTGGCTATGGAACATAATTGCATCTGAAGAGACATGCCGCATGGCCAAAACAGCGAGGTGAGTAGCACCCTTAGGCATGTGATGCGTCCTCAAAGGTACGTCGCATTGATAGTGATAGAGGACAAACCTAGATGACACAGACATGCGCCAAAGTCTGGCTCTAGGCCGGTTGTCACCGAATTAGAATCGGCTGAAATCAAACGCCTCTAACGTAAAATTTTGACGAAGACCTGAAAGATCCTGCAAAGGAAAATGAAGCATGGTGAAGCTGAGCCTCACAGGTGTTAATTAAAGTCTTCTTAACCCAAATTAAAGGGGGTAGGTAGAGGGCCAAATTGAATTAAAATGGTGGTGTGGTAGAAGAGATATAAAGTTGAAACGTGAGGGAATATAAGTAATGAATTTAAAAGAAATATGAAGGTTAAATGGCGTTTATCTTTGGGTTGAAATGAGGAGAATGGTAATGAAATGAGAGGAAGGTTGTAATAAAGAGCTTAATGTGGATGGCAGGGGACATGGGGTAAAGGCGAAGGCAGATCATTGATTATTGAGTTGCTAAAAGATGAACTAAATCTTGTGGAGATTCGTTTTTAGGAAGGATTATTAAAGGCATGAGGGATCTAGGGACCTAGAATGATTTTAGGAAGACTAAAGAGTTGAGGAAATAGTCTTTAATTATTAGAAATGATTTTGGTTTTTGGGCAGTGGGAATAGAGTAGGAAAAGAAGGAAGAGAGGGAAGCATTGATAGCGTTCTTTGTTCATAAGATTGAGGCTTGACTATTTTCTTGTGAGGAGTTGGGAATTTCAATGGTGTGAATTAGTACTTTCGGCCTTGGAGAGTGATCTGAAATGGATTTTATCTTCTGGATCTTATGTGGCCTTCATTTCGGGGGGCTAAGAGCGAGAATGCCCTAGCTGATTGGATAGGAGAATGCGATTACCAGTCATTCGTTAAATGGGAAGCACGGAAAACATGGGCTTGAAGCGTGCATAATCATCGATAAAGGCAATGAAGAGAGCAAAAGGTATGGTCAGCTTATTTGTTGATAAAGCACTGGCCGAATGGAATTATTTGTTATTCTGGAATAATGAAATAGGAATCACGTCTATACTATTGTTATTTACATCTAGCCGTTTCCATGGAAAAAATCATAGAATAATTAATGACAATGTGTAGCCATGAAATCTGACTCTAACCTATATTTTGCATTGGTAAATCAATTCATGATGCTAGATTTAACCCTTGTGGCAACTTGTTTCTTTAAAGTTCAATCGCGATAGTTTAATCTCTCTGTGGTATGGTAAAGGAACTTTCAATGATGTTGGTATTTTATTGTTGATTTTCTAAATCCTTAATGAAGATACATACCCTCTACCAACTCTTTCTCTCTCTTTTTTTTTATTTTTTTTCCTTGATTCAGTGTTATTGTTATGGAAATTTCTCGTTGGGGTTCATGAATACTGTAATATGGACCTGGGTGAATTTGTTTTCTGTCTTGCAGTGGGTTTCCCGTGACGGGCTTGGCGTTTAGATGGTTAGGTTGCTCTGTGTTTCCATTTATGGTGAAATTTCTCTGCGTTTTTGGTTTAAATTCCCTGCGTTTTTTATGGTGAACCTTCTCTGCGTGTTGGGTTAAAATTTTCCTTCCCTGTGTTTCCATAGTCCTTTCTCTGCGTTGTGGTTGATGAGGGATAGCGTGTTGGTAGGTTGTTTATTGGCATTGTGGCCATGATTTTTTTGTATTGGGGATTGGTTACCCACACTACCTTCCACGAATGTCAGCGTAGCTCTGAGGATGCTTCCCTGAGTGGTCAGGCGAGCTGACCAGTGCGTTGCAGTTAGAAATTCCCACATTGTTGGCATCGCTATGTTTTTTCCATTTTTATAATCTCCTTGAGTGTGTTGTATTTAAAACTTTAAAGATGTTTGTGAACTCAGCCCATATCTACATCTTGTTTGGGTCTTTTCTTCACATTCTCGAGTTTATGCATGTGCCGTTCTCATCACCTTTTTACTGCATTCCTTGGGGCAACCCGATCTGCCTATTGCCTTACTTACTCCTTGGCGTGAGATGATAATTTTGCTGTATGACATTAGTAGGGCTCAGTCATGTCGAGCATGGGTGGTATTTGCGTGTTGGTCGTGCCCTGGGTAGCTGTGCTGGCTGTGCAATTTAAACCTTGCATTAAAGTGTATGCCTAGAGGTGCGCTGACGTCATTTCTGGTGATACAACCAATGCGTTCTTTAATGTATTTGTTCCAATATGTAAATCAACCAGGTAGAATGGAATTTTTTTTACAACGGCTTTATTTCATAACTTGACTCAAATGATAACTTAGACTTGTACCATGCTTATCCTTTCAATCTTTTTAAATTGTTATTTATCCTTCTAAAAGGATTGACCTTTTTGGAACCTTTTTATTCATGACACTGGAAACTTCAATGACGCCTTGGCTTCAATCATTTATTCTAAAACCCTCTATTATCCTCCTTGCCAAAATCGGCTGAGCTCTTAACTTCACCACTGATCATTCTGATTACTCAAAAGTACTCTATCTTTCGTTAGAATTTACTTAGCGACTTCCCTTGGATGGATCATGATAACCTCATCCTTACCCATATTTAAATATTATGGAGCCGTAAATACTTTAGATAGTGAATTCTCATTCTACATTTAGATGTTGCAATAGATTATAGAATGTTGCATTTAATATTAAATATTAATGTGGTGAAGCAAGTTTAATGTGGTCATTTGGAAGATGTTGGTTTTCTATCTACGTAATTGTTGCAATAATGGAGTGCCAGGAATGTTGTATTTAGTATTAAATATTAATGTGGTAAAGAAAGTTTAATGTGGTCATTTTAGAATGTTAGTTTTCTATCTATAATTTATTGTTGCAATAGATTATAGAAGGTTGCATTTAGTATTAAATATTAATGTGGTAAAGCAAGTTTAATGTGGTCATTTTAGAATGTTAGTTTTCTATCTATAATTTATTGCTTGCAACCTTCTATAATCTATTGCTGCAATAGATTATAGAATGTTGTATTTAGTATTAAATATTAATGTGGTAAAGAAAGTTTAAATTATAGAAGGTTGCATTTAATATTAAATATTAATGTGGTAAAGCAAGTTTAATGTGGTCATTTTAGAATGTCAGTTTCCATTCTAAAATTAAAATGCTGTAATCGATTATAGAAGGTGTATTTAATATTAAATATGAAATGTCGTAATGCATATTTAATGGGGTCATTATAGAATGCCAGTTTTCATTTATAATTAAATGATGTAATTAATTATAGAAGGTTGTATTTAATACTAAATATTAAATGCTGTAATTAAGATTAAATGTTGCAATTAGAGGATACCAGTTTGTATATTTAAAGATAGAGTCATTGATATATTGTTCTTATTCATGTAAGAGTAAGGATCTTGCAACATAAACTAAAGGGTGATGTTCAGATTAGAAATTTATCCAGTTTAATGTGGTGGGTTACTAAATTACAAGGTTATTGAATTATTAGGTCATGGCATCAATACCTTGCTGAAGTCTCTTGTCATTACATTATGTGCGAAGTAATTTCAATATACTATATCGTTAAATTATATGAGGGCAGGGTTAGTTCATTATAAATAAACGAAATGTTAGTTCCTTGTAAAATAAAATGAAGGGTGCCCTGAACTAAGTATCATAAACCTTTAATATTTAGTAATTGAGGAAAGTTGTTCATCTAAAAAAGGTTGAACCTGAGGTATTCGTTGTTGGAGTCCTTCTTGTTGCGCGCCTTCCATAAAGGACGTAGTTGCTCTTCTTGTTTATGTTGTACTTGATAGTAGTCAGTTGGTTGTTTGGTCGATTGTGTCAGGCAGGATATAGACACCTCTTGTCGCTTAGTATATATGTCTGTGTGTGGAATTATGTTTATGACAGAACTTTTTTATATACTAAGCATTTGTGATTAGATTATTTGACGATGCTTAACATTTGTTTATGTGTGGTTAAATAAAGCATCATTTATATTCTTACCGACCTTCTTCAAGTGACCATGTTGATACAGGGGATGAGAATGGCCTCTAAATCATTTGGTAGATCCATCCTATTAGAAACCTCGTGGAAAACTAGGATTTGGTTGAGTGATTACAATTCTTGTGTAAATACAAAGGTCAATATATCACCATCTTCAACTAGTATCTCATCCAAAGGGTAATAGAAGCTCATCTTCAACTAAATGCTTGTGTAAATACAAAGGGTAATAGATCATTAACAAGGATCTTTCAAAGGGAATATACTCTTATCCAATACATATGGGTTTTAGTTACTCTGATTAAGAGAGAGATAAAGCAATGGAATCAGGATCATAACTTACCCGTATGAGCTATGTGAATATTACAATATAGTTAAGAGTGTAGAGTTTCAATCTAAGGTATAGGCAACTAATCACAAGAATGATGATGCAAGTTCAAATTGCATTTATGTTATGAGCTTTTCGTTGTGTTCTTATCATTTTTCTTGGGTATCATTAATTCTGTGCTATTTCAGAGTCTTCTTACTTTTAATCCCTTCTTTGTTGAAAATGGAAGCTAGCTTGACTTTTGGAGGAATCATAATTGGTATTTCAATCCTTCTTTGGTATTTCAATCCTTCTTTCCTCTAGTTTTGTAAATGAGGCTTTGACATGAAATATTGAAATATTGATGCCTCCTTTGTTTTCATTCAGAGAGATAATTATGTTGAGGCATCCACCAATAATCCAATGATCATTATTGATGATGGGGTTGTAGGTTTTGAATGAAGTCAAGAAAATGAATCTTGTCAAGGATAGAGTCGGGGCCATAAAAATTAGTGAGAAAAAAGAGCTTGATAGGGCCATACAAGCTGGAAGGGAGTTGTGAGGAAGCGTTTGGTGGTAAAGAAGTTGGAGAAATTTATTTTAGTAGGGTTCTAGATAAGGGAAAGGTCTCTTGCTACTTCATGTGCATATAAGGTGTAACATCCCGCCCCAGCACACCGAGGGAACTTATTTTTGAGGGACAATTTGCCTCGCAAGGATCGGATTTATCATGCCATTAAAACTTTGATTTGGATTATGAGGCTGCTATGGGCTGATGCCAACATGTTGATTTACCCCGCCTCGACAAAGACAAAAAGCTATTGACTCGCTCTTACTGAAAGTGTGTAGGACTACTGCACTCCAGAGGATGCTGAGAATGGATAGAACCCTTGAACCCGGATCGAAGCCTGGGAGTATACCATTGGGGTTTGATTGTTTTACCGGATATTAGTCTCATCTGATTAAAGGATATGATATGGATATATTCCCACATGACGGTTGATGATGTAGGCTGATGCTAGATTGCTAAGAAGACTCACATATGGAGTAAAGGTCATGCATGACTACCGCAGATAATGAGTGGAGAGGTGTGCGTGGACAACAACCCCGCTAATAACAACTTCAATACTAGCACCCTTCCGCGGCCCTAACCATATAGGTTACCGACAATTTGCTCGAGACCCACGATGTCGCGGAAGGCGCATCGCGACAAATAATTACGATGATTCTACAAGCATGCACAAGGTGGGGAATTATTCTCAGGAAGCCCTAGTCTCCCCACAAGCTCACCTCGGGCGAAAGGTTGACAATCACTCAAACATACTTTGTTTCTTACTATTAACACAAATAACCTTTGTAAATCCACCAAGAGTACATGGGTCAAATTCTGGTAATGGAGTAGCGGTTATCTATATGGGAAATTATTTTTCATGCATCCAATAGGTATGAAGAAATCACGATCTACGAAAACTACCGATTAACTTTACACCATTTTTTGGTTGGATGGAAGAAATTTGTCATCTATAAAGCAATGGCACTAAATATCAACATGTTTGTATTACACTTTGATGCAGGAGCATCCACGTAGAGCATTCAATAAACCACCAACCGAAAGGCTGCGGAGTGAAAAGAATAAATTGTGCCGCCAAGATCCGTTTTGAACTATTGTAATATATATCGCTTCAAACATTACGTTTTGATGTGATGAAGCCGATCAGATATCAGAATCTGACCCTTTGAGCGATAAGCTCTAGTCCTTAGGGTAGCCGAGGCATTTACTTTAGAGTTAATGCAGGTGGAGAATAATTAACTGTAGATTAGACAGCTTTAGTTTAGAGAGGGAAAACGGAATATAGGCACCCTCCCTTGTATCATTGTATTATTCATTCATACAGAGCAAGAGAGAACGTAATCGCAGAGCCGGTGAAGAACCTCCATGTACAACCATTGAATTAACAAGAAGAGACGGTCAACCGCCGGATGTTTGATCTTTGTGCGTCGTTGATATTGTGCCTTTGCACGCTTTCTGCATCTTTTATGCTTATTTGTTATATGTTCCTTATGTAATTGTGTACCAGGTCCGAAACCTGAGAGAATGAAAAATGAGTTTCAATTGTTTCCGCTAGGCCGAGACGATGAGGCAGCTTTGAATACCTCCGATAGGAAAGTGTGCCCGAGGAGGCTAAACAGCTGAACCTTTTGTCTTCGCCGCTTCGTGAGTTGAGGCTGGGTTACCTCGAGCCGCGCGTATGAAAGTGCGTGTCGAGGGTGGTCCCGCAGTCCGGGAGAGGAAAGGCCAACTGTTGCAAGAGTGAATGCATCAGAGTCGGAAGACTTCACCACTCACGGAAGGGGATTGAAGATCGAGTACGTGGAGTAGGTCTGAATTCCTTTAAGATCGAAAGATGGTAAAGTCGGAAAGATATCCCCTGCCATTGAGAAATTCGACCTGGAAATGACAGATGAAGCGGTATGGCGAGATTCTCATAGTGAAGAGAATCGACCTAACTGAATCAAGTCAGGCAATACTCGCGAATTTTCGAGGATCATGGATCTGGAGAAGGAGTGAGATAACCCTCGCAAAGGAAAGAACCTTGGCTACCGCTTTATCGTGAATCGCATTGGTGAGCGCACGAATCACATGCACGTTGAAATCGCTGGAGGCGTTCTACTTCCTCGACTTTAACGGTTTCTCGCTGATTATAACTGGCATAGCGGCATGTGATCCGAAGCGACGCAAGCTTCGCATTCGGGTTTCCACCGCTAGAGACTTGAGCGTCACGGACCCGCTGAAGTCAAGTCCCGACGCATCGGCAGCAGGGGACCCAAGTCGTGGGAGACACGCGGAAGCTTATCTAACATCTGTTCGCTCTAAGGTAAGTATCTCAATCAGCCTTCATCCACCGAATGATTCTCGACAGAAAAGCCCGATAACCGAAAGCATTGACCATTGACTATCGGAGACGGGATCGGTGTTTAAAGAGGTAAGGGAACGTCATAGAGTCTCGCTGATATCGCTGAAAGGTCCTGATCTCCGAGTCCCCGGGCGAGGATCGCATGGCATATTTTTGTGGGTAAACAATTCCCAGGAATAGGAAGGCTTGAACCCTTCGGCCCAGGGGTGAGAAGGTCCTGCGGGAGTAACCGCCACAAAGGAGGGCGTGCTGCTACGAGTGGTATCGAAATGAGTTGAATTTCCTCTGCCTGTAACAAAGAGGGGAGGTACACAATGCCAGCCTCGAAGAGAGGCACCACCGGACCGTGGCGACGTGATGCCGTGAAGAAGTTAGCAGAACGCCAGAAATCCACAGCAATGCCCAGATGGAACGCCGATTCGACTCGCAGACTCCCCGAGGATATGGAGACTACCCAAAGATGTGGAGCCGACGCAGAAGAGTTCAGCGATCCCGATTGAGGAGGAAGCCGGACATGATGAAGGGGAAGTCTAAGCAGAGGATGCTGCAACCAAAGGTTGAAAGCTATTTCGAGGATGAGCTCGAAGACAAAGATGGACATCCCGAATTTCTATGAGGGAAGTCTAAATGTCAAGACTTGGTCGGATCGATCCCCAGCATTGGATCTCTTACTGAGCTGCTATTATGAAGATATCGAAGAGGATAAGAAAATAAGACATGCCGTCACCAAGCCGAGGGGACATGCACCTTTATGGTGGGACGAATTCAAGCAGTGCATGCATCGCCCAAAGGCAAAACTGGAAAATTAAGAGCCGATCGATGACGCTGCTGCTGAAGGCTAAGTTTATTCCGAGATTACCGTATCATCACCGTCAGCGCATGCAACCCGACAGGCGCTGATGACTCGTGAAGGAATACACCGAGGGAATCTCATAGGCTCAACATCGGTCGGGTCATCGGGAGTGACAAAAGGTGGGCCGATACCCCGGAATGGGCCCCTGTCATTGATTACTTCTTGGATGAATTGAGTGACGCCTAATTACACGCACTCTGCATCGGCGGCCTCGGGCGACCTAAGAAAAGCCGAGCCGCGAAGAAAGGGGTCAAAATGCAGGTCGAGACGCAGCCTAGAGAAAAAGCTGTCGTTCCTTAGAGAACACAGAAACCCAAGGAGACGGAAGAGGTCTCGATTCATTAATGTCGCTGGATTGAAGTCCGGTATGGTACCGGACGAGAAAAGCTCACGCCGTCAGAGGTAGGCGCAGAGGCATGACGTGGACAACGAAGATGCAACCAACGGGAGGTCGCCGGGGATGCATAAGATCCTTTTGGCACATGAAAAGGAGGTGAACAACGCGATGCAGAGGAGCAGACTGTTCAAAACAGCTTGAACAACCAAGGACATGAAATGCAAAGTCATAATCGACAACGGGAGCACTGACAATCTCATTTCAACCAAGATGGAAGAGAAGATGGAGCTGGAGACGAACGATCATCCAATCCCATACAGAGATTCATGGCTACAAAAGGGACACCAGGTAAGTGTCACAAACCAATGTTTAATCAAATTTAGAATTGGGAATTATCATGATGAGATCCTATACATGTTATTCCATGGACGGTGCCACATACCGCTGGCAGGCCATGGCAAGATGATAGGAATGTTGTTCATGATGGGAGTGATGAACATACACCTTGGAGAAGAATGGAAGATTTCTTTACAACTGCCGCCGATAAAAGATAAGGAAGCGAAAACTAGTTAGCAAGATGATAATACCTCTTATGAGGGGAAGGAGCCACGAAATCGGAGAAGGTCAAGATCCAGTTCCTTGTTGTCGAAAACTAATAATTGTCCTGACAAACACGAGATTGGACGACTTGCCAGAAGAGATTTTAGGAACTGCTGGGAGAGTTTGTCGACATCATCGTGGATGAATCGCCGCTGCTCATTGCCAATCGGCGAGGAGTGATTACCTACATTGATCTCATACCCGAAAGCAAGTTTCTACCAAACAAGGTCGCTGCATAGATTGACACCTCGTGAGAACGAGGAAGTCAAGACGTTCGTGGATTCAGCAGGATAAAGGATCGGTGAGGGAGAGTCATCTGATAGTGTCGCTCCAACGCAGATCGGTATTCCAGCATGATTGCAGAGTGGCTGGAGGATGTGTACGGCATCGCGGCTATAAACAATATCGACTATCGTACAGGTTCCCATTGCCGAATGGACGACTTGACCTACTTTGAGTGGAGCCAATTATTTCTCCAAGATAGACTTCAAGAGCGGATATCATCGTGATCCGGATGAGAGGGAGATGAATGGAAGATGGCATTCAAAAAAAACGAAGGTTTGTACGAATGGATAGTCATTAGTCGATGGTTGATAGTAATTCCAAAGTACTTTTATGATATCGATGAATGAAGTACTTAGATAATTCATTTGTGGTGGTGAGATCTGAGGTGCATTTGGCCGCGGTGTGATGAGGAGATTACAGCGAGGGAGAAACGCTGGATAAATTCTCTTGAAGAAGTGCTCATTCATGCATGTAGCTCATCTACTGGTTTTGTAATTTCGCTAATGAGTTGAAGATGGATCCCGAAGAGGTGAACGGATCTGGAATTGGCCATCGCCGAGAAATGTTTTGAGGTAAGGAGCTTCCATGGTTTGGCAAGCTTCACAGAAAATTTACAATGAATTTCGAATCACAAGCAATGATGATGGACACCGCGGAAAAACGGGCATAAGATTTTTCGCTGACCGAGGCTGAAAGAGCCTATCCGCCTGAAATGAAGATAACCGAAAGCGCCCACCTCGCGTCAGCCGATTTTCAAAACCTTCACGTGAAATGTGATGCCAGCGGATATTCCGGATGAGTTTGAGTCGATGACGTGACCTATGGCATACTACCGAAGCCGGATGAGGCTAAGATAAAGCACTCCATATCATAAAGAGAGTTCTATGCCATTATCCGTGCATTGAAAAGCGGGAGGCACTATCGATACCCAAGGAGTTCGTTGCTGGTAATAGCCGATAATCACGCGAGCATTGCAATTCGCGGAGTCGCCAGGAGAAGCCGAATCAAGCATGCTAAGTGGGTAGAGGCAAAAATTTCACGCTCGCGGATCACATACTCGTGGATCAACAAGGTAGCCGAATTTCTGAGTCGAAAAATGGTGCCGCAGAATTCGCAGTCAAAACCTTAGGTTTTGAAAACAGCGACATGTATGCAGCGACGCCGATTGGGGAAGCTTATTGCCGCCGAGAAACTGGCTCCCCGAGACGTGATTCATGGATAGATTTCGATACAGATGGATTTCTTTAAAGGCAAACTAACCGTAGATTCCGCATTTCTATGAGATAATTTTGGTAAAGGAGAAGCACGCCGGGGCTTAGCGTGTCATTTTGACATGACAAAAACATAATGCCGCTAAGCGAAATAAGTATTTTTAACGGCATGCGTGCATTGCAGAGATTCACAGTGATATGTCACGCCGAAGGGCTTAAAGCGCACGCCTGGTTATATCAACCTTGCCCATACCGAGGTCTTGGGAGGCCAATCGAAGATGGATTTTGTGTTGGGCTCTGCCGAGAACATCGAGAGAGGAGTTGATTCCATCTTTTGTGGTGGTGGACGTGATTCTCGAAGATGGGTACATTTCTTCCTGTCATAAGACCGAACATGCCAATACTGGCATCACCAACTTGTTTTTAAAAGAGACGCGATTGCATGGATTTCCCGTACATCGCCTCGCATGTGGATACCAAGTTCATAGGTCATTTTGGAGGACGCTATGGAAGAAGTTGGGATCTAACTTGTCATCTCGCCTTCCACTGATATTAGGATGACCGAGGTAGTCACCGTAAGCTTGGGGATTCGTTGAGAGCCCGTGACAGAGCATCACTCGCTACTGGGACGATTCACGTGTCGAAGTTTATGCGACAAATCCATTCTAAGGAATCGGAGTACGTAAGAGCCCATTTCGCATTTTGTATGGACGGAACCGAGAGGGAGTATCTAAGCCTGTGGAGCCGTAAAATGTCGGCGACCAAGAGCTTAAGCGTATCGGCAATCTACCGGAGGCGATGAAAGAACTTCGACGGAAAGTAAAGCAACATCGCTAGTAAGACCTAATCAAGAGTATGAAGCCGCCAGCATTTCCATCAAAGAAAACGACAGTTTCCGGCTGAAGTTGGAGATATGGTTCTCGCACACTTGAGGGAAAGAAAGGTTCCCTAAGGAACGTATAACAAGCTCAAGATGAAGAAAAATCGGACCATGCCTATCCCAGAAAGTTTGGCGAGAATGCATATGAGCTTGAGTTGCCCGAGGGCATTGGAATATCTCCCATCTTCAACACATATCGGATTTATACTCAGATAAAATCAGATGTGGAGCAGTATTAACCGGAACCGAGGAACCAAAGACCAGCTGGTGAAACAGCTACTCAGCTGTACGTAAGCTACCGCATGGAGTGCATACCGGGAAGCGTGTAGGTAAAAAGACCAAGAGGAAGCAATATTTTGAATACCTCGTGAAATGGAAGAACCACTCCAAAGGAGGATGCCAGCCGGGAGACAGAGGCAATTATACACCAACATGGGCGATCAGACAGAACCTATGAGCATTGTTCCTTTGTATCTTAGGAGTATGGTGCAGGAGCATCCACGAGAGCATTCACAAACCATCAACCGAAAGGTAAATAAGCGGCGGAGGAAAAGGAATAGCTGGAAAGCGCCAGCATCCAAGTTGAACCATTGTAATATATGGTTGCGCTAAACATTAATGTTTTGATGTGATGAAGCATACTGTACATTGTAACTTTAATCTTGAGCCGATAAGCTCTAGTCCTTAGGTAGCTGAGTCATTTACTTAGAGTTAATGCAGATAGATAGAATTAATTCTAGATTGTGGACAGCTTTTAGTTTAGAGAGGGAAAATGGAATAGTAACCTCCCTCGTATCATTGTATTATTATTCATTCATGGTTGTGAGCAGAGAGGTTCGGCATCGAGAGTCTGTGGAAGAACCTCCATGTACAAGTTGCTACCTATACCAGACCGCAAATATACTGGGAAATAATATCAAGAATAAACTATAAACCATTATTCACCATGAATAAATGAACACAAGAAATATGTAAAACCCTTGAGGTAGGCACACCATACACCGGATCCTATTATGGAAGGGATCCTCTCCTGCTCACTTGTCTCTTCGAGGGGGTATCCTCCTAATGAGCTTCACCCAAATACAATAATTTCTTCATGTCTCATTACATTGCTTAAACCCCTTTATATAGTGCCACTATCACCTAAGAACATTCTAGAGGGGAGGAATCTTCTAGAAGTAGAACCTCTCTAAGAAGTCCTCTTACATTTATTATATCTAACTACCATAGTGGGCCTTTATTTAATAATATAGTGATCTAGTCCATCTTTACATTGAATGACCCTCCACTATTATCACCATGGCTCTCTGGCCCCCCACTACCTCTAGCTACCTTACATTCCATCCCTCTCTTATGAAAGCGCTGTCCTCAACTCTTGATGTACAACCACATACCACGGTCCCACGGATAATTGTGGACCGTAATACCGAAGAAGACTGAAGAACCAAAGACCCATGTAAAAAGAAAATCCACCATGGCCGGCAGTCCGAACCACCTGATTGTAAGCCCTGGGTCTCCCCGTCCAAGTGCTCAAGTGTGAACTCCCCAGAAAGATTTTGGAACCCAACAACTAACTCCAAATGATGCTCTAAAGATCTAGACCTATCATGTGGATTCAAATAAGAAGATTCATCCAAATAGTGGAAAAGGGTCGAAGAATCTCGAAGTAATAATACCACTATAGAATATGCAGATCAATCACTGGTAACTATCTCTTGATCTGGGACATTGATGCTCTCTACATAAGGTGGAGTACGGGCCATCAAATAAAATATGGAAGTGGTTAGTCATCCCTAAATGACAACTATCCATATACCAAGCATCACAATCGCCCTCAAAATCATACCACAAGCATATATTTCTTGATTATATTCATTCATGAGGCCCTCAATAAGATAAGAAATCTCTCCGCATGTTATTCAATGAATCTTGAATACTAATGAAACTATCATTGAAGGTGCCTTTGAGACTGTCTGTGAGGCGGTCCGTGAGGCCATGTGCAAATGATCCAATGTGCTAAAACAATTGGGTTTTAAATGATTCAAGAATTTATTTTTGAGAAGAAATAGTCATCTGAGCATCTTATGAACTCACCCAATAAGTTACGGCAGAAAAATCAGCGCGGCTTTTTCTCGAAAACCCTAAAAAACTGGGCCGAACTTAAAATGCTCATAACTTCACTTTCCGACCTCCGTTTCGGCTGATTTTTTTAAATTGGGCGAAATTGTGAGAAGAACTCAGATCTGTAATTTACTTGGACAAATTCAGCCTCCAAATGCTATAGAAAATAAAAATAAATCGCCGCTGTCCAAGCAGAAAAACCCTCAAAATTGCGCAGATTTTAAAACCTCAATATCTTGACCTTCCTGACTCCATTTTGGACGCATTTTTTTAACTTGGGTGTTTTTCCTCGAGAAGAAATCAGATCTACAACCCTTTCTGCAAATCTCCGCACAAAAATATACTGAAAATGTCTGAATGTCAGTGGCCCTCTTTTTTCTTCTCCAAAAAAATCTGCAAAAATAAAAATATTTCCCCACAATGTATGTGCTCATGAGTGTTTCCGATACCACTCTTTGGTAAGAACCACCGTATCCTAAGATATAATCAACACAAATACCTAATACAATAGATCCACAAAGCAATGTAGAAGAAACCATACAATATTATTACCAAACCCTCAAAAACCGAACTTGAAATGTCACAACTTCACTTCGACTCGCTTCATTGATTTAGAAATTGGGTGAATTGTGGAGAAGAACTCAGATCTGTAATTTATTTGACAAATTCGTCTCCAAATGCTACGTAATAAATAAATCAAAAGCCGTCTGCGTAAAACCCTAAAAATTGCGTGATTTTAAACCTCAATATCTTGACTGACCAAGCTGGACGATTTTTTTTTAATTTGTTTTTCTGAGAGGAACTCTTTAGATATACAACTTTTCTGCAATTTGTGCAAAATATACTGAAAATGTCTGGAATGTCGTGGTTCTCCCTTTTTTTTTCTCCCAAAAAAATCAGAAAAATAAAATAGTTGCCCACAACTCCCGCCCTGAAAAGTGCTCGATACCACTCTGTTAAGTACCTATACCGTGACCAAGTAAATATATGTAAATAACCAAGAATAAACCATAAACCATTCACCATAACAATGAACACAAGAATATGCAAAACCCTTTGTGTAGGGCAACACCATACAAATGGATCCCCATTATGGAAGGGATCATCTCCTCGCTCACTTGCTCTTCGAGGGGCATCTCCCCAATGAGCTTCACCCAAATACAATACTTCTTCATGTCTCATTACATTGCTTTAAACCCCTTATATAGTGCTACCATCACCTAAGAACATTCTAGAGGAGGAATCTTCAGAAGTAGAACCTCTAAGAAGTCCTCTTACATTTATTATATCTAACTACCCATAGTGGGCTCCATTTAATAATATAGCGGATCTATCCATCTTTACATTGAATGACCTCCACTATTATCACCATGGGCTCTCTGCCCCCCACCTCTAGCTACCTTACATACAACCATTGAATTAATAGGGAAGAGCTTTGATTCAATCCATGGACGTGTTTGATCGTGGTGCCGCTGATATTGTGCCCTTTGCACGCTTGCATCTTTTATGCCATTTGTTATATGTCGCCATGTGATTGCACATCGTGTCTCGAAACTGCAGAGAGTGAGGGAATGGGTTTCCATTGTTTCTTTGTTTAGGCCGGGAGATTCCTGAATAGAGGTACCTCCGCGATAGAGTGCGTCGAGGAGGATAAA
Source organism: Picea sitchensis (assembly GCA_010110895.2). NCBI lineage: Eukaryota > Viridiplantae > Streptophyta > Pinopsida > Pinales > Pinaceae > Picea > Picea sitchensis. The sequence goes on from SNQJ01S0046307.1 coordinate 27,082, forward strand.
CAATTGAACCTTTGCCCCGCTTCTCCCGTAGTTGATTGCATCACTCTCGAGCCGCAAAGCGAAAGTGCGTGTCGAGGGTGAACTCCTGGCAAGTCTAGGAGAGGAAAGGGCAAATTGGTTAAAAGAGGAATGCATCAGAGTCGAAGACTTCACCACCACGAAGTGATTGAAGATCGGTCTCGAGATCCTGAAGGATCGATTGCAGCAGTGCCTCAGGAGGGATAGCCCTTCGCTCACTGGAGAAATCGAACCTGGAAGTCGCACACGATGAAGGTGGCGGAGCAGAGAACTCTTCAAGAGGAAGAGACTTAATCGAATCGGCCGCACACTCACACTTCCGGTATCTTGATCTGGAGAAGGAGCTGGTGAGGTTAACCTCGCAAAAGAACCTTGGCCACCGCTTTATCTGAGAATCGGGGTCATGATGCTAGCATCACATGTAACGTTGAAATCGCTGGTGGCGCCGATTTCACTTGATCGAGCCGCTGATTATAACGACAGTGGCACATATCCGGAAGCATTCGGTTTCGTGACCGGGTTTCACCGTAGAGACTTGAGTCGCACCACGAAGTCAAGCCTCGGGTTAATGCGGCAGCAGGGGACCGAAGTCGAGGGAGACACGGAAGCTTATCGGAACATCTGTTCGGGTTTCGGCGGGTATGATTCTACCATCCACCATTTCCGAGCAGGTAAAGTCCGGATACCCCAAAGATTGACCATTGACTATCTAAGGATCGGGATCTGTTTAAAGAGGTAAGGAATGTCATGCAGAGTCTCAAGGATATCGCTGAGGGTCCGGGATCTCCTCGAAATCCCTAAGGAGGATCGTATGAGTATTTCTGGTAACCATTCCGCCGAGGGAATAATAGGAGGTTTGAACCCTTCGGCCTAGTGGGTGAGAAGGTCCGGTGGAGTAAATCAAGGCCAAGAGGGCAGGCTATACCAGACTGCGACAGTCACTCATGATGATTCTAAGGGGCATGCAATAAGGTGGGGGCCTTATTCCTTAGAAGCCCTTAGTCTCCCACAAGCTCACCTGGCGGAGTGTTGACACCATTTCAAACATATTTTGGTTTCTTAATATTAGCACAAATAACCTTGGTAAATCCACCAAGAGTACATGGGTCAAAGTATGGTAACAGAGTAGCGGTTATCTATATGGGAAATTATTTTTCATGCATCCAATAGGTATGGAACACAGTCCATGAAAATCAATGATTAACTTTACTCCATGTTTTGTTGGATGGAAGAAATATGCCATTTACAAAGCAATAGCACTAAGTATCAACATGTTTGTATTACACTTGGAGGGGGCACTAATAGAGAAAATGCATTATATGATTGCAAGTTGTTGGAATTATGTTTATGACGGACCTTTTTTATATACTAAGCGTTTGTGATTAGATTATTTGACGATGCTTAACATTTGTTTATGTGTGGTTAAATAAAGCATCGTTTATATTCTTACCGACCTTCTTCAAGTGACCCTGTCGATACAGGGGATGAGAATGGCCTCTAAATCATTTGGTAGATTCATCCTATTAGAAACCTTGTGGAAAACTAGGATTTGGTTGAGTGATTACAATTCTTGTGTAAATACAAAGGTCAATACAGCACCATCTTCAACTAGTATCTCATCCAAAGGGTAATAGAAGCTCATCTTCAACTAAATGCTTGTGTAAATACAAAGGGTAATAGATAATTAACAAGGATCTTTCAAAGGGCATATACTCTTATCCAATACATATGGGTTTTAGTTACTCTGATTAAGAGAGAGATAAAGCAATGGAATCAGGATCATATCTTACCCGTATGAGCTATGTGAATATTACAATATAGTTAAGAGTGTAGAGTTTCAATCTAAGGTATAGGCAACTAATCACAAGAATGATGATGCAAGTTCAAATTGAATTTATGTTATGAGCTTTTCATTGTGTTCTTATCATTTTTCTTGGGTATCATTAATTCTATTCTATTTCCGAGTCTTCTTACTTTTAATCCATTCTTTGTTGAAAATGGAAGCTAGCTTGACTTTTGGAGGAATCGTAATTGGTATTTCAATCCTTCTTTCCTCTAGTTTTGTAAATGAGGCTTTGACATGAAATATTGAAATATTGATGCCTCCTTTGTTTTCATTCAGAGAGATAATTATGTTGAGGCATCCACCAATAATCCAATGATCATTATTGATGATGGGGTTGCAGGTGTTGAATGAAGTCAAGAAAATGAAGCTTTTCAGGGATATAGTTGGGGCCATAAAAATTAGTGAGAAAGCGAGTTTGATAGGACCATACAAGCTGGAAGGGAGTTGTGAGGAAGCGCTTATTGGTAAAGAAGTTGGAAAAGGTTATTTTAGCAGGGTTCTAGATAAGGTCAAGGCCTCCTGCTACTTCATGTGCATATAAGGTGTAACATCCCGCTCTGTCACACTGAGGGAACTTATTCTTTGAGGACACTTGCTTACAAGTGATTCGGATTATCATGCTATTAAAACTTTTGATTTTGATTATGAGGCGTTATGGGTTGATAACATGTTGATTTACCGCTTTGACAAAGACAGGTGCTATTGACTCGGTTTTACTGAGTGTGTAGGATTACGGACCTAGAGGATGTCGAGACATCGATAGAACCCCTTGGACTCCGGATCCAGTCGGGGAGTATACTATTGGGGTTTGATTGTTTTACTGTGATATTAGTACATGTGATTAGATGATATGATATGGATATATTCTGACATGATTTGTTGATGATTTAGGCTGACGCTAGCTTGCTAAGAAGACTCACATATGGAGTAAAGAGGTCATGCATGACTACCAGAGATAATGAGGGAGAGGTGTGGACAACAACCCTGCCACAGCTTACTAGCACTCTCTCCGTGGCTCGAACTATAGGTTAATGATTACCTAGTTTGAGAGGACCCACGATGTTGTGAAGGCAGACTGCGACAGTCACTCATGATGATTCTAAAGGGCATGCAATAAGGCGGGGGCCTTATTCCTTAGAAGCCCTTAGTCTCCCACAAGCTCACCTGGCGGAGTGTTTACTCCAGGGGTTATTGATGTCAACCAAATCAGTCAAGAGGCGAGTGGGACCCTTGGAGCACATACTGCATCCTAAAGGGCACATCGCACAAGGGAACAAATGAAGCAAGTGGCACCCTTGGAGCATGTAGTGCATCCTGAAGGGCACATCGCACAAGGGAATAGATGAGGTGAGTGGCACCCTTGGAGCACCTAGTGCATCCTGAAGGGAACGTCGCGTTGTTGACGATAGAGGGGTGAACCTAGATGGCCCTAAAACAATTTCCCTAATTAAATGTCACATACTACGAAATTTAAGGCCTAAGTCTAAATTACGGTAGTGGTAAAATTTTGTCTTCCATATATATATATATATATATATAATAATAATAAAAATAAAAACAACTTAAATAATAATAATGATCTTCGTTAAATCTTGTAACATGAAGGGAGTAAGAAATTTAATTTATTCATAAAAAAATAAAATTTTATTGGATTAAAATTTAAAAGGGGAATTAATTATTTTATTACCTTAATAAATTAAAGTATACTAATTAAATAAGAAAAGGGAAAAAGGGTTAATTTTCACACCTGTCTTTTTGAGTTCTAAGTAAAAAGGGGAAAGAAGGAAAAAACAAAAAAAAATAGGAAACTAGGGAAAAGAGGTAACATAAAAAGGGAAAAAGCGGAAAGTCAACTTAGTAAAGAATCTACTATTTAAGAGCTTTCCAATTTTAAACTGAATTAGCAATTTCATAATAGGGAACGCCTTTAAAACTTGTAAGGTAATTTGGGGACACCGAGGAGTGATTCTAGGAGTAACTCTAGGTGGGTGAGGGAAATAAGATAATTAATTATTTAAAGAAATTAAATAATGGAGGAATGAAGGGGATGGGTGACACTTGTACAGAGAAGAATTTTTAGGAGTTTATTTTTAAAAATCTAATTAAATGAGATTTTAGGAAAGAGAGGATGTTCGAAACTCTATAAAATGAAGGGAGGAGAAGGAGGAAGGGGCATCTTCTGTTTGCGTAATGTTACACTGCAGAAATATCGTCTTGACTGATTTACTTGTGGGAGTTGGGATACCCAACTCGGAGAGGAGTGGTATCTCTGCCTTGCAAGGTGAGCTGGGAGCTAGTTGAAATCTCGAGATAGTGTGTGTGGCTCCTTTGCGACTCAGGTGGTTAAGGGGGAAGAAGAGTACCCCTAGTGTTGGTTGGGAGGTATCGGTGAAGTCTCGTTGGTCGGCAAGCGGGAGTTGCATAGAGCGCACGGATGTCATTCAGAGTGGCGATCAGGCAATGATATGCTCTTTTCATTTATATGGTAGAATATATTAGGACTTATGCTTGGTTCTACTTATTTAATGGAGAAGTAAACTGATGTTTTTAAAATATGAATGGAACTTTTCTTAGCCTAGCTCAACGGTTCCTGTCTCCTATGGCCTTCAATTTCTTTATCTCTTGACCACTTGGCTGTGATTGATTGAGTCCTTAATGATTGTTGGCCTTTCATCCTTAGCTCCCCAGTCCTCGCCTGAGCAGTCGGCCAGGAGCCTAATCTACGGTCGTCGCCTTAGCGTTAAAAGGCCTATGGATCTCAACGCCCTACTTTTATGTGCGAGGATGATGAGTGATGAATGAACCTGTTAACCGGCTACGCTCTTGATTGTTCTTGGTTGATTGTTGGTCTCTACTCCTTCTTGCGATTGAAATGACCTCTGTGATATTTACACAACCTCTACGTTTTTTTTTCTAAAGTTGAACTATATGTTCTAATGACCTCTGTGAAATGATCTCTATACCTCCTTGGATAGATTATCTCTGCAAATGATTTGGGAGAGCTTCTCTTCATTCTAAATGATTCCATTTGGTACAAACCCTACGTTTAATACGATTTTCCCTATGGTTGCTTATGTCTTACCCAGTGATTTAGCATTCGTAGAAGAACTGACCATTAAAAGATTTATATGTGTATTCCCCTTCATTCAACGATTTGGTAATGTTAAATTTTATATAACGATTTGTTGAAACTTCTCAATTCGTTCAATGATTTGCTAATGTTAAATTTTATATAACGATTTGCTGAAACTTTTGAAATTCATTCAATGATTTTCTCATGTTAAATTTTATATAACGATTTGTTGAAACTCCTGAATTCATTCAACGATTTGCTGATGTCAATTTTATATAACGATTTGCTAAAAATCCTGATTTCATTCAACGATTGTCGATGTTAAATTTATATAGCAATTCATTGTACCTTCTAATGTCATTTAACGGTTGTGGTAAGATCTACTCCTATTTGTACTTGTTAGTTGATTGTAGTGTTGCAATGTGTGGATAGTATAGTTTAGCCGATCTTCAATCAACGATTCAATCAATTATATTCTGAGAATAGTGTTAAACCCAGGCACGCCGAATTGAATGACTCGTGGTGAAACACACTGAATTTCGGTTGATTTATTTTATTTTATTTATCTGGATGCTCTCCACGAATTGAGGGTTACTCCCTTGAGGAAAAGTGTTGTGGTATAACCTTTTCCGATTAGCGCCTTGTTGTGTAATGCGTGGCTCCTGAATGGTGGTTTTGCATCGCCTTAGCGATTTGTTGATAGCCTTGCTCCTTACTGATTGTTGTGTAGATTTAACCCTTGTTACCAACTGCGTTTTATTTTTATTTTACCTTTACATAGACCTTACAACATAGATTCTACTTCCATGGAATTCAATTACTATCTTACATCTTTTTATTACCTCTGGTTTATTTATTACTTCACCGGAATTTGATTGCTGGTATAAAAACATCATATAAAATTGTTACTATTTACATTTTGTTTTTAAATTATTTCCATTTTTCCATTAAAACGCAATAAATGGAATCAACATTATGAGAGTGTGGTTTGAAAATGGAGTGAGAAAATTAAAGGAGGCATTTATATACCATATGTTTGCACCTCACATTTTCAACATCATTAACCTTACTACATTGTATGATTATTGTTGGAGGGGCCTAGTTAACAAGTCGACTACAATACTAAAATTTGATTTAGGAAGAAGGGTCTCCCGGTCTCTAGGTGGGACGTTCCAACTGTTATCTAATACAGGAAACACTATAGTACTATACAATCCATTCTGGGGTGCACTTGGGATGATCTCTTATCTCGGTGTCTGGGCTGTGCCAAGTTTTGTGAATGGGTTGTTGCTCCCATTTTTCTACATGCAATAAACATCTGCCTAAGCATCTACAATATGGTGGCATCATTCCCAATGACAGAGATTCTAATTCCTTAACTCTTAATTAATTTCCAACCAGAGATCTTGACTACAACGAACCATCACTGGAGGTTGTTGAAATTCCTTAGCTTTGAGTTTTTCCCCTAAGTAGCAATACCTTTATTTTTTTACAACCAATAGCTTACCCTAGTTTTAGTCATCAATTTACCTGGGGCTGTGAGCCACTACCTTTTACCCAGCACTGAGCCTGTCAGGATTGATAACAATGAATTATTTATCCATGCTTTAATGACAGTGGGGTAACAGATCCCTAAAATGCCATGTTGGGTTAAATTTTTAAATTGTTCCATTATTTATAGATAATCTATTTCAGACTTGCTCCATTTATTGCTTTAATGTTAACTTAGATGGTAATTGTAGTTTAGGGCTTTACTATGGATTAAATTAGATTAGTCAAGTAGATTGTGATGATGGGCATGGTATTTAAGCTTGCTAAATTGGTTGTATCTGATGTCTATCTGATTGTTGATGAATGGCTAAGTTTATAATTTAGACAAGCTAGTCAGATTTTAATTAATGATTAATTATATTTTAATTATTAATCCAGTCGAAGATTCAGACTTACTTAGTAATGTCCAGAAATGTTGATTTAGATGGTACCTTGATGACACTTTGTAATTGAAAATTGTGCAAATGAATTTGGTTTTAAGGCTGATTTAGATTGTACCTTAATGATATTTTGGTTTCTAGACATGCTAAGTTGGACTCGTAATAGATGATTAAAATAGACTGTAATTATTGACTAGCTTAACTCGACGACTGAGCAAGATATTGGCGAAGTCATTTTTAGCTTGCACTTCCCGTTGAGGGTGTTGATGTTCATTTGTGTACTTAGTTTGTAAACTTTTAATGTTCTTGGTTTTCTCACTGTAAAAGATTCTAGTTACTTGTGTAATTATTTGGGGTGTAGGGGGGTGTTAGGATGTTTATCCTTAGCTTAGTATGCTTGGTCTACTTGTGTTGAGTGGGATGTAGACACCTCCTTGTTACTCAGAACAGTCACTAGACCTGAGACCTGAAATGGTCAAAACCAATGGGAACCTGGGCTTGAGTGTTGCTTATGTGTCCTGCAGGTCCTAACTATTGCAGGGTAGGACACATGGGTAGTCATTATTGTTATTTGTCAGTTGAATGTCATAGATTGTTTCCAGGTGCTTGATGTGATTTTATGTAAGTCGTTATGTTGTTGGTGTGTGTGTTGCATGCATTGTGTTCGTCATTGTGATGCGATATTGAGTATAATGTCTTTATTACCTTCCTACACACACACACACACAAAAAAAAACATTTAGGGTGATTTTACCAATTGTACATCGTAGGAGTCATTCCAGATGGGGTTGTGACATAAGGCCATATCTTGGGGTCCCTGCTAGATGCAAGAGGAAAGGGTTTGAGGAAGGACTTGGAGGCATTTAGCTTCTTGTATCATTACTATAAAGGGATTTTCCTATAGGATTTTTTGAATGAGAATGCCATGCCTAGTTTAACCATTAAGGGCTTTGATATTCCAAAAGATGACCTTCATGAGGAATGTGGGGGGTTGTCTAGGAACTTATGTTTCATCAAGGTAAGATGGCCTCAGTTAACCAAAAACTCTTCGAGATATTTAAGAAGTTGTGTGTTGCTTTGCAAACCTATTTTTCTTTTTGTTTAGCTTTTTAAGTTGAGTAGAGGAAGAGGATTTAATTCTTGTAGAAGGAACAAAGGGCATGCCTTTTATTTTTGTTTTTGGGTTGCTAAGAATTTTATTATGAACCAGCGAGTCCTTCAAAAGATGAGCCTATTGCTAAGTGATTCAATTCAAGTATTGATGCTAGTAGGAAGAAGAAATGGAATTTAGGTCAAGATCCCCAAGGTCCATTTCCTTGCCATAGAAATAGAAAGGCAATGGCTTAACCTGTAATGTACCCAGATTTTCTACAGGAATTGTTTGCTATAGATTTGCTACAAGAATGTACCCATATTTGCTACAAATTTGCTACAGGGATTATTTCTACAGATTTGCTACAGGAATGTACTTAATTTCAAATTGCATTTTTTACTTTCGTGAATGAAGATGCAAGTTCAAATTTCATTTCTGCTATGAGATTTTCATTGTGCTCTATTACGTATTTCAGTGTATCTATTCTGGAGATTGAGGGAATGACTACATTAAATATACTACCTATGTTTCACAGTTTGTATTATATTTGTTGAGTGCTATATTAACACATATTCTTCATAGCATATTACAATGTAATATGTTATAGTAATTTGTTATAACACATTACATTGTAATATGTTATAACATATACACTAATATAAAATTTTAAAACATATGTTATTCGAATTATAACATATGCATAGATATTAAAACATCAGTACATATATTATACATATGCATGTAGATATTAAAATTCAAAACAAACTATAAAAACCGTGAAATGTATTTCAAACTATTATTTCTTCTAACTTTGTAAATGAGTCTTTGACATGAAATATTGGTCTGTCTCTGTAATCAATTTTGCTATCAATGCAAAGTGATTGTTACATATTCCGTTGTATCTATTCTGGAGGTTGAGGGAATGACTTCAGTGAATACACTGTTTATGTTTCAAAGTTTTTTTTTATTTGTTGAGTGCTATATTAATGCAGATTATTCATAACATATTACAAGGTAATATGTCATAACATATTACAATGTAATATGTTATAGTAATATGTCTTAGTGTTCACAATATAAGAGCTAGTTTTACCAAAGGTCTTATTTGGATCACATAATTTAAGCAAATGGGTTAATATATCACATATATAGAACGATAAGTTTATGAAGAGTCATCTAATTCAAGTAACTTTTATGCCTACTACTTCTCTCCCATACTCTTAAATATTTTATCCTATGTCTAAAATTGTTGTTTCCATGATTGCAAAAGTCTTAAGTCTAAATTATAGATTTATAATGGATACCATTGTTTTTGGGTTTCCTAGTAACCTTGTCACACCCCGAGAATCAATCATTCATAAAGTTTGACTTCTACAAGTTTTTAAATTTGGAAATGATACTCTAATATTACATATGTAASAATGGATTTACAAATTGAATTTCTTAAGATATGAAATTTTTATAAAATACAAAATGGTTGAAATAAAAAGTTGGACATTTTGAAATTTATATGAAATTTTTATAAAATACAAAACATTTAAAATGGTTACATGACTTGGCCACAGGGGGGCAGCCATGGGTGGGCACAGAGTTGCCCCCCCGCAGCCAAGTCACAGCCAATTTTAATAAGAGATTATCTATGCAGAGAAAAGAAGGGCATTTGAATCTAAATCTTTTACACTAGAGTGAAATATAGTCCATTTGGCTCGTGGCCGACTGTTGAGGCACAAACTAATCACTTAAATGATTACTCTATTCTCAATATTTTATTGTTATATGTCTATATCAAATTTAAAAACTTAATATTTAATTGTTAAATTTCTATATCAAATTAAATAAAGCCATATTGTTTATAAATTTATTGTTTGTGTGTATAATTTGAACATATAAACATGTAATTTTAAAATTGTCTTCCTATTTTATTTTTAAATTTATATATATATATGTTTAAAAAAAAATCATTGTATGTATATTTCACAGATATTCCATTACAAATTATAAGATAGACAATAATGTACAACAGTTATATGTACATTTGTTCGACACTAAGTTATTAAATGATTTTCAATGTAGAAATCTACAAGTTCTTGTCAAATACAATGCACCAATAGTTTTTACAATTGGAAATTATACTCTAATATTACATATGTAAAAATGGATTTATAAATTGAATTTGTGAAGATATGAAATTTTTATAAAATACAAAAAGTTTGAAATAAAAAGTTCCACAGTTTGAATTTTTTATGAAATTTTTATAAAATACAAAAAGTTTGAAATAAAAAGTTCCACAGTTTGAATTTTTTATGAAATTTTTATAAAATACAAAAAGTTTGAAATAAAAAGTTGGATAGTTTGAAATTTTTATGATATTTTTATAAAATACAAAACATTTGAAATGACTATGACTTGGCCGCAGGGGGCTAGCCATGTGGCCAAGATGTGGGAGCAATGTCTTGGCCATAGAGCTGGCCCCCCACAGCCAAGTCACAACCAATTTTAATAAGAGATTATCTATGTAGAGAAAACAAGGGCATTTGAATCTAAATCTTTTACGCCAGAGTGAAAGATAGTCGACTCGACTCCTGCTCCACTGCTTAGGCATAGACTAACCACTTAAATGATTACTCTATTCCTAATAATTGATTTTTATATGTCTATATCAAATTTAAAAACTTAATATTTGGTTGTTAAATGTTGATATCAAATTAACTAAATCCATATTGTTTACAAATTATTTATTAATGTCTATATCAAATTCCCATTTTTAAGTAAATCCATATTGTTTATAAATTTATTGTTTGTTTGTATAATTTGAAGAACAATAATGTACAAGAGTAATGTATATAATTTTATAAATATTCCATTAAAAATTATAAGATAGATAGTAATGTATATGAGTTATATGTATATTTCTTGGGCTTTAAATTATCAAATGATTTTGTATATGTAGAAATCTAATTGACCAATAATCACTATATGTCCATATATATATATATATATATTCCTGAATTTATTTGTAAATATAGACATTATATTTAAAGAAAATAATACCAAGAAAAAAATTATATTTTAAATGAAAATATAAAAAAAAAAAAAAAAAAAAAAAAAAAAAAAAAAAAAAAAATGGAAAAATGGATTTATTTGTATTATATATTTAAAAGAAATATAATACACACATAACAAATCTGAAATCTAAATGCTAATTAACAATTTTAAAATAAACATAAAATATAAATACAAAAATTAATGCCTAATTAACAATTCTAACACTAACATAAATATAAAAATATACCGTGTAATCTACATAATCTGTCCATGCGTTGTCAGGACTAATGCATTGAGTCGCGGACCTCTTGATCTCCCCTAAGATCACCTAAGATCTAGACAAAACAACTAGAACAGCTTTATGGTTTAAATATTGATTACCTTCAAAGAGATGGAACATACAGTTTAAGTATGGCTTTCCTCTGCATGCATACATAAATCAGCTCTATTCCAACGCTCGTACAATGATGAAGCTGCAAAAGGACACAACCATCCAAAGTGATAGCAATAGCATAAACTCAATATAAACCCTATGTACATGTGATCAGGAATCATTACAATAACACAACAATATTTATAGGAAGAATCATGTGTGTATCATATTAAATGTGAAAGAGATTACAACCATGACCTTGATGCCGTGGGTCCCTTCCAACTGTACTTCGTTCTCCACACACTTATTTATCCAAGGATTACAGGGACCATGGATCTGATAGGTACTCACAATCTATCTTGGCAAAATCTCAAAACCACTCTAACAAAGCTAGCAATTCCAAAGCTAAAAAGATAACTTTCTCCATGACAACTCATCTCCCTTTATAAGTTAGAGAGGGATAAGGTGAGGGAAGTTGGGATGATCCTTGAATCATGAAAGGTGGTGGATCCAAACCATTTGGATGGAACCTAACCATAGAAGTTTCTCCTTCTAGAATTCAAGCTTGTTTTTTCCAGTGTGGAGTTCTCATGCCTACCTATGAAACACGTGAACATATCACCTAGCTATGGTGCAGTTTGTGAGAATCAAGCATTCTCACACCATGCCTATATAGCAACCTCTGAACTTCCCTTTTCACGAGAGGGGTTTTACAGGGAAAATGCAACTTATTTTCTCCAAGAAGAAGAGTTCTTCTCCCTTCTCTCTTTGGAACTGAAGCCAGCCCTCAGAGGCAACAGATAGGTTTACATCATTAGCGGTCATAGGGATGAGTGAAAATGTGTGTATGAGCCCCAAAGTATAAAGTTAGAACAAAGTGATAGGTGAAATACTTTGTCCCGAGTCAATAAGGAACAAAGAAACATTCGATTGAAACACCGCCAACAAACAAGGAAATACATTACAATAATATATCATCACTGAGTTAGGAATTCCCATACTCATAATGCAAATGAATCAAAGCATAAATCTTGAACATCTGAAGATCCATGTCAAGTAATAAAAGTCATGGCCACCAAACATACAAAGTGGATCCATACCAATATGACTCAAATATGAACATATACACCAAAAATACACTGTGGATCACGTGTTAAAGACTCAAATTTGAACATATACCAGACATACAATGTGGATCTGTCTGCAGTCCTGTTGAATATACTCCAGCATGACTCTATGAGGAAAGATCGGTCTTCATCTCCACCCACTCTATAGTATGAATCTAACCATGTGAATACATGTCAATGAGAGTCAAACATGGTGAAACCACTTCATTACAGGTCATTAAGTGTATACTATTATTAACAAGTGCGAAGGAATCACCATTAATGTCAATGAATCCCAAGGTACACTAGTATAATCCAACGAATGTGAATTAATGAGTTGAAGTCGGAAAAATCTCGATCGGTCAATAATAATGAAAAACCACTTTTGAAAGTGAGGAAACATGCCATTTAGGCATGCAAGTTACAAGGTACAATTGGATTCTAAGTCTAATTCTGGATAATGAGTTGAAGTTGTGAAGGAGCTAAATCACAAAGAGGAGACATGTGTATCCCACATCAATGACACGAAACAAGTACAAGATTTGATGTAGATCGGAGCAACAAGTGATTTAGGACCATTCGGGGGATGGCCGACACAATAAAAGGCTTAAGGAATGCAAAAATTAGCGTAATAGAAGGCTTTCCGGGTTGACTTTCTCTTTGAACATATTGACAGAACGACAACTGTCTTAGAAACACTGAATCAACAGAGATCACATGCAATTTGTAATTTTATAAAGGAGTGTGATCAAGAAACAAGTGGATTTTTCAACCTAGACACAAAAAGTAAAAGTGAAAGAGGGTGTCATGTTCAAAGTGACTCTTCCACAGTCTGAGGTTTAGGCACAAATTCTACCAATTTTTTCCACCCACCATTTTACGCCGAGTACCTCTTTATTTTTTACAAGCGGGGATAGCCTTGTATGCTTGTAATGTAATCTCATCCTTGGATGAGTCCCTCAGAGTATAATTAATGAACCCTGGGAAGGAGTGGTTCGGTCCGATGAGTATCTTTCAATGTTTATTTAGAGTCTAAAGAAAAATCGCTTGGTTTCATGTTTAGAAGTCTAAAAAGAGCTTAAAGAAAACTTCGGGAGTCCCATATGAGCCTTTCGATGTTTTTTTTATGAGCCCAAAGAAAGAAAAATCATGGGTTTTCATGTTTTAAAAAGTCGAAAAAGGCTGCCAAAACTCTCTGGAGTTCCTTTTTAGCAGTAGTGCAGTGGGGCGAAAAAGGGGAGATGAAACTATCACTCAAATTTTCTTCAAATACTTTACTTGAGCATGAAAAGAACAAGGTCTTGACGTCTTTCATATTTAGAATTACGAAAAGAGCTTAAAAGGGAACTTCGAGGGGTTCCTTATTAGGTATAACACTACGAGTGCGAAAAAGTGATAAAAGTATGCGGATTTACATTCTCATTTATTTACGAGCATGAGAAAGAACAAAGAGACTAAGATCGGTAACTTATTCTCATGTATTTACAGGCATGAGAAAAAACAAAGACTAAACTCAGAGTTGTTTTCATTTTTACTCAAGCTTTTGAAACAAAACAAAACTATGCCTTAGGAATAGATTTTAATTTTTTACACAAGCTTAAAAGCTAAAAAAGCGTCTTTGGACACCGGTTTTATGCAAACTTGAACCAGAGGAAACTATGCCCAAGGTAAGTGGTTTCATTTTACACAAGCTTGAACCATGAAAACTATGCTTTGCAACTTCCCAACGCATGGATTTACGGGTACTTGACTTAAGAAACTAAAAGCGGCTTAGCTTCATCATGAAGTCCAGAGGCCAAGGCCAAATGCCCCCAAAGCTTTATTTCATCCAACTGCAAAGGCGATAGAAAGATGCTTCAAATACTAGGCAGAGGGACTTGGCTCAAATAGAGAGGGGAAAAACTATTTCATTTTTTTAGCGAGATTTCCACAGAGAAACAAGAACTATGAAAGTAACCTTTGTTTCATTTTTTAACTAGGTTGTCTCAGAGATGCAAAAAAAACTATCCTCATAGGGTGGTTTCATTTTTAACAAGCAGAATCAGAAAACCATGCTCAAAGAAATTTGTTTCATTGTTTAATGAGGTTGCCTCAAAGAAGCAAAAACTATCCGGTAGACCTCATTTCATTTTTAACAGAGTTCCCTCGAGCATAAAATACCATCAGTATTCTTGGTCATATGGATTCCAAGAGGACAACCAATGTTTAGAAATGACACCATGTCAGGGACAAAACTTAGTCATGGCCTACAAGAGGTATTCCTTTGGAAGAAAAACACTCTGGAAGGACACCATGTGAGAGGGTCGCTGACGAGAGTTAAGAGATCAGGCTCTAATAACACTATCGAAGAGATCACCATATCAGCTACTAGATTGAATTCATCGGAGAGTCAAAGCCATGGTGACAATGCCACATAATTGACCTATGGTGGGGGCTATACCCGTCTACATGTAACAACCATTTTAGGGGAGGCAATCCAAGTGGGGTCCATGAATGAAAGTTGATCTACTTGAGTCCTGGCTTAGTCCATAGTAGAGGAAAAGATATCCTGCGAAAAAGTGGACACGCTAACTTTCATTGCATAGACATAATCTCTCCCAAGGAGTAAAGAAAAAAATCAAAGGGGTCTTGTGAACTACCATGGCGTCAGCAGAGCCACCACTCCAAAGGGGTCAGGAAATTGAGGGAGGGTCCTTAAAGGTTGACTGGTTATTTTGTTGAAAGCTAACAGATTTTGTGTAAGTGGAGGACAGCTTAAAGCTTACCAAGCAAAGAAATAGAGGACAAAATACTACCAGACAAACCTTCATCTATCAACTTGTTGAGGAACATCGATACAAACACAGCATACCGTAATCTGAAAAGGAATGTAAAGGGAAGATGAGGTCGAGTTAGCACACCCAATCAAAATGGATGGCCTCATAACTTGGAGGGGTTCCATGGGAGAAGGAGAAATACCCTCAACATGGCGAGTCTGTATCAATGGAAAATATAAGGTGCGTGCTCGGGTTTTACTCTTTCAGTGAGAGAAGTAGGATGCGACCGTGGAGAATCAAATCTGACAATTGAGTTTCATTCTCAAAGAGAATGGGGTGCGACAAATAGACCTGAGATCAACCATTTTGGGTGACACTCTCTCCGAGGAGAGTGGGATTGGACAAGGATGGTATCGGATCAACCCACTTTGTCAAGCTGGTTCAACTAAGGGCGACTAGATTGGCGAGCATGATCAACAGTTGGTTGGTGAAGGGAGCTGAGTGATCATTCCATCAACTATAGGGGGTTCGGAGAAAGCTACGGTAAGCAGGTGGAAGTTGAGGTTGTGAAACAATCATGTCTTCTAAAATTTCAGGCTTCATCCATATGAGGGAAAAATTAGGTGAGATGACTCTCTTTACATAACATACACAGGAACTTGCCAGCTCTACTTTTCTTCTTCTCATTGGTATCTTGACTAGTTGAAGGGGTCATCAACTTATATTTTGAGGGAGAATTTCATAGATATGGGTTGGCGAGGATAGTATGAACCATACTTCTATATAACCTTGGTAGGCCCGGAAATTCTCCAATAGTCGTGCCATACAAAGCACACCAAAATTTTGGGTTTACGGGTTTTTTGGGTGATCTTAAAATCATCAACACTCCAGGCATGATTAACAGTAAATGGTTGTTTTTCCAACATGTTTGACAATAGTCGGAGGTTTTATTCCCTAAACATCTTTCTTTATTTAGCATTAATCTTTCTTTATTCTTCTTCTAACATTCAACTGAGTTTACTAAGCTTGAGAACTTTCATGACGAAGAAGATGAAATGGAAGAACAACTTACCTGGCGAGAAGGCGAAAGACCTTACTGGTGAAGGATTTGAAGGATCAACATGAGGTTGATGCTCTTGGGTGGAAGTGCTTACAAATGAAGCAATAACTGCATTCAGGATTACCTAAGTGAAGCATAACCATACCATTAATCCAAGAGTGAGACCTAGAAGGCTCAAAGTGGCGATGTGAGGGGGACCAATGTTTCAGCTAAGGAAAAACAAAAGGTTCCCCCTAGAGCAAGGGTTCCTTCATCGATCATTTCAGGAACTGACGCCATAATAAATCCAACCCTCTGACGCTAGGAAACAAACAGCGCACGCTAAAATCTAGGAAGCAAACAAACAAACCAAACCTTCTCACAATGAGCACACTAGTTGGTGATAAAATCCAACATCGTGAGAAAAAATGTAAGAAGGGCTGAGATGGCCGGGTGGAAAAGTTACGTTGATGACCTGCTTAACAGGCTTACGCCCTAGTGCAAGCTCCACACATAATCGTGGGTATACCCTCCCAGGAATCACTGTAGTGATTGGTATCTTTAGTGGCCTATCTCTTTAGTGTTTTTACACAAGGTGACTATGACTTGCCCCTTCATAGTCACCGTGTGTAAGACCCTAAAGATTACAACCACTAAGGTTACCATCTACGGTGATGCAGGGGAAACAATAAACGGTGCGATCCATAAAGGTAGGGTATCTATTTCAAAATCAGCAGGGATTCCCTCCAACATTGTGGGTATACCTCAGAGCCCCCATATCGTGCAACCTCTACATCCAAGAGAAACAAAACTTGGGGTTAGTAACTCTGCTAGTATTAATGCGAACTCGTGATTGACCTTTGTGTTATAAGGGATTCCCAGGAAAAAAATTAATAAGTGGATTCAACTCTCCCTATCACAAGATACTGTATGTTTGTTTTGCGACTTTGGAAAGTTATCTTTCCACCCTATTCCAATTCCCTATGACTAATCTAGTAGCAGATTTGCTACTAGAAAATATAAAAATGTCTAATCAATTCTTATAAGCTCTTTATTTTATGGTTTTTGTTACTCAAAAAGAAAATGGTGTGGACAATATGGTGTTTTATTGATTTCGAAAGTTATGCAAAGAAATGAAGATGTAATTTTCATTTGATGAAATATATATACTACAAGAAGGGAAAACAATTTTATCATTCCTTATGCCGCGATGTCCCAAAATATATTAAACTCATCAATATCAAGATTAAAAAATGAAAGATATTGAACACCAATGCACGATTTTTTTCATAATTTAAGATCAAAAAATGCCAAGAATCATGCAATTTTAAGCTGCACTTAAGGGATGCCCCAATCTAATATAAAAGCAAAATTAAATCTTTTTGTTTCAATTTCACTAAAAGCAATAATGAACTTTCTTAAAACAAAAAACCAAACTAGAAGTTCTCTTTTAAGCGAATATTTAGAAGAAATCGTGATCTTTCCCTAAACAATTCTAAAGAAACACATGCTTTGTAATTGAAAGACCTTCAAAGCAAGAAGTTAATAGCTTGAAAAAGAATAAAACAAATCAAATATGGATCTAAAGGAAACTCAAAGAATGTCAAGAAGACTGTAATAGATCAATATAGGCTCCAAAGTTTGATCAGGTTGTTCAAAGCAAAATTGGGCATCAAAAATGACAAGACCCATCCAAAATTTTTTACAAATAAGTTCACAGGGATGGTAGTGTATTACGGTCACGAGATCAAAGACTTTCCATACCGGAGTTGAACAAGGTTATTTTGAGGTTCCTTGGACTTAACACAAGGGTGAGAACTTGGGTGTTTCTCGCAGACCACTAAAGTGCAGTGCGAGAATGGCTGTAAACAAGCAAAAAATTTAAGATGGACTAAATTTGAGTGAACTTTAAAATCCAGAGAGTCTTGATGGATCTCCATGGACTCAGAGACGAGAAAACAAGCAATCAAAGAAAGGGGAAACTAGACTAACTAGAAAAATTGATCCCTAATTGGAGTCCTGTCACACATTCTCAGGACTAATTTGTAGGTCGCAGACATGTGATCTCCCTAAGATCACTTAGATCCTAGAACAAAACACACGAGAACTTATGACGCTTTCCTTAGAAGTTTTAAATATTGAATTTAGCAACTAAAGAGGGATGGGTGACATCACATTTTAAATGTAAACTTCTCCATCTAGCCATGTATCCTATCTCCATTCAATGCTCATACAATGATGATCACGCAAAGAGCATGGCATTTAAATGTGATAGCAATAGCATAAACTCGGTATAAACCTATGTATGTGATCAAGGAATCATACAATAAAATAAAGGATGATTTAGAATAAATTTAGTTCATGGGCTAATTTTCCATTATTTTTCCAAAACAAGATTCATCAATTTCCAATTTTTATAAAAACAATTCGCCCAAACTCCATAGAATAAAATAATTTTAACTTAAAAATCACCAAAATTTTTATACAAACTATATAAAATCCTTAGAAATTTGAATATTTTTACAAAATATGTAAACATTTATAGTTGGCATATGAAGGATTAGTCAGTTAAGCAAGGTTTCTACATTTAAAATAAATTTCCATCCTTAAAATCATCCACTGAATAAAAACACAACAAGCTGTTATGAAAGAAGTCATATTGATGTCATATTAAATGTGAGAAAGAGATTACAATAATGGCCTTGATGTTTGTAAGGTCCCTTCAAGCATCCTTGAAACCCCATAAACTTCCCCGCTCGAAGGATTCTAATACCATGGATCTAATAGCTACTCACAATCTATCTTGACAAAGCCAAATCTCAAAGCCACTCTAAAGCAAGCTAATAATTCCAAGCTAACAAGGAATGCTTTCTCATGAGAACTCCTCTCCTTTTATAGAGTTGAAGAGGGATAAGGTGAGTTAGGATGATCCCATTGAATCATGAAAGTGAGTAAGATCAAACCATTTGCATGGCACCTCACCATAGAGTTTCTCCTTCTAGAGATTCAAGAAAATGTTTGTTTTTCCCACATACGAGCATTCTCGCACCACCTTATAAGAGAAACACATGAACATCCACTTCCTAGCATGGTGCAACTTTGTGAAATTGAGCATTCCTTTCTGTCTATATGTGTCTGAATTTCCTTTTTTCTGGGGTTTTTACAAAGGAAAATCACAACTTTTCTCAGGAAAAAGTTCTTCTCCCTTCTCTCTTCAAGAACTTAGACCACTGACCCCTAAGAGAGGCTGACAGATAGGTTTTACATCATTAATGGTCATGGGGATGAAAAAAATAATGTGTAACACCATCGAGATCTAAATATACTATGTAATCTACAGAATCTAATCTAAAGAATTTGTGTAATCTAAAATATATTTTTCCATCCTCAAATAGAATCTATAGATGATATCTTGTTGTTTTATTTTATCTAGCAATAGTACTCTTCAAAATTAAATACAAGTTTCACTAACTAGTAGTCCCCAACTCATAATTAAATAACAGGTTTCACTAACTAGTAGTCCCCAACTCAGAATTTGACATAGGTTTCACTATCTAGTAGTCCCCAGCTCATAATTAAATACAGGTTTCACTAATTAGTAGTCCTGAGCTCAGAATTTGAGAGGTTGGAAAGACTGAAATGTATTATTATTCTTTCCATTCTCACTTCAAAACAACAGAGTCTGCAAAATGGAAGGGAAGAGGGGAAGGAACGAAACTCTGACAATGTGATGATAAGACACTCGCTATTGGCTCATCGTAAATCATTGTGATTTTGATACACTCGCTATTGGCTCATCGTAAATCATTGTGATTTTGATTGGCCGGTTTCCTACTTTCCTGGGGCTCATAACTATTGTGGCTAGGTGGGGAGTTATACATGCCCTTATGAGGGAGGGGATGTGTGAAAATAACTCTTAGTATGAAGCTTCTTAAGGTTTGTTGAGGAAAGGGAGGGGGGAAGAGAACGGATACTTAATATTAAAGGCTTTGTCTAATTATTCCATATGTATAAATAAATACTTAATATTAAAGGCTTTGTTTAATTATTCTATGAAATGAATTTTTTTGTCGGAATTTGGTGATAGAAATTTTCACCTAATCATTGTTTTTTGTTGTTTCATTCATAAATGGATTGAGCATGTTGAAAGTTGTCTGGGGCGGATTATACAGAAGCCGGATTTGAGGCAAATGTTCCCAGAAAATATCAGCAAAAAAAAACTTTTCTTAAAACGTTTAGACTACCCAATATTAAATAATTAATATGTTAATTTAATAAAAATATAAATGGTTACTGTTAATTTAATAAAAATCTAAATGGTTTGGTAAAGGACCACCAACCCGCCTGAAAAGTTATAAAAATATATTTAAGAATTTTTGTGATAAAAAGGTTCTCTGAGTTTTGACATTACCAGAATCATATTATAAAAAATTACTAGAATCATATTATAAAAAAAAAAGACAGAGATTTTAGTTTGTTCTTGGAATGCTCTTGAGTTTTGACTTTCCTAGAATCATATTATAAAAAATTACACAGGTTTTATGTCGATGCTTATCGATTTCCTAAATCCACCGTTTTGGTTATTATTAAATTGAGATGAGTGTTATTCAATATAGTTTAGCGTTTAAGAAAATTCAAATCTTGGCATAGGACTATGACTTGGTCGCAGGCGGCCAGCCCTGTGGCCAAGCCATGGGCATGCCAACGGCTTTTCCACAGGGCTCACCCCTCGCGTCTAGCTCACAATCCACGGGACTATGACTTGGCCGCGGGGGGGCAACCCTGTGGCCAAGCCGTTGGCATGCCCACGACTTGGCCACAGGGATCGCCCCCCACATCCATGTCACAGTCCACGGGACTGTGACTTATAATTTAAAATTACAATTTAAATTAAAGTTAAACTTTAAAACTACAAAATGAAATAATACATAAAAATTATAATTAAAAATTATAATTAAAAATTAAAATTAAAATTTACACAATCTAAAATTAAATTTGAAACTGAAGTTAAAAACCTTCCCTCTGATCGCCCACAGGATAGTCAGCCAACATGAATGCCCACATGACCTCCCACCAACATGACGTTCGTTCCAATAGCTCACAGTGGCCAATAGCTCACTCACTAACACTTGCCAATAGCTCACAATCGCCAAGAGCTCACAATCATCAATAGCTTAGTCGCCAATAGCTCACTCACTGGCACTCTCACAATCGCCAAGAGCTAAAAAATGTAACAATCACGATGTGCAGTGAATACATAAATCGTCTTCCGGTAGAAAGAGATTTTTGGCAGAAATGATCTTTCAGTCGAAAAACTATTTCGGCCAAAATATTTTTTCGGACGAAATATTCTTTGGGCTGAAATATCTTTTCGGCCGAAATATCTTACGGCCGAAAATAGATTGTCGGATGAAAAAAATCCATCC
>SNQJ01S0046308.1:0-33779 GCA_010110895.2 Picea sitchensis
TGATGGATTGTCTCATCTTCCTTTAGTGCAGCTTAGAATGAGTTCTTTCTCTCCCTCTTTTTGGATGCCATTGATAAAGTGTCCATGCATTGGGTGAGGGTGAGGCTTCACAACCTATTGCACTCTGCTTCGAGGGAGTACAGTCTTTGCTTCTGGTGTACTAGGATACTCATGATATTTGCATTTTAAGTGATGCAAACCTGCTCAATCTATGCAATTTTGGAAGATATTGATAGAAAAGCTCTACAATTGGCATAAATGAGGTCCTCGTGGCAACGCATGACTCTGTGGAGTTCACAGACATCCCCATTATCCATGGTAAGAAGACCTGCACAATAGAAATGAGCTAGAAATCAATGACCAAACCTGCTTCCTACACCCACAAGATTAAGCACACTATCAATAAAATAATTATCGATATCTAAATTCAAATTCCTAGTAGCAAGTGCATCGTGCCTGTAGAACGGAATTACCTCATGAAGAACCTAAGGCCAAGAGAGAACTGCTACTCTATTCCCAAAGTCAAGACACACTACTTTCGCATAAATGCAGTAGCCCGTGGAACACTAAATTTTCCCCTCAATCACACCAATGAAACAAGATTCTACAACAAATTCAAAGGGAAAAAACATAGGCCCTGAATTAGTACTAACCCAATTTATGGATGTGAAATTACTAACAAAATTTACCAAGTCCTGAAAATAGAAAGCTCCCAAATTTCCAAGAGATTGATGCAAATTATCCCAATTCTAAATGTTATTCCTTCTCACAAATTCCACTACCCAAAAGCCTTGAACACTCCAAATTGTAATGAATTAGAGGAGAAGTCAAGCAAGTTGTGATGAGCCAAAGAGGGGTGATGAGGAGGGATTGGAACACTCGACTTCTCACACACAAAGAAGGATAAACGAAAACCAACCCAAAGACTACCGAAATAATGTCCAAAACAACATACCAAGGTACCTTGCACGTGATGCCAACTTGAAATACCCCAACACTCAATCCTCGACTCTACCATTATCCCACCTTGATTGTATCGGCACGCTGGAGAACATTAAATTGTAACAAATTGGGGTTTAATTCACATGGAGAGAAGAATGATATGCATCCTCGGGTCGCCCTTCCCAATGCTTTGCCAACTAGCAAATAAAGGTTGATTCATCCCGAAGTTAATAAGCATTAAAACCTACTTAAATAAAGATTTTAAGGGACGACTCTAAAGTCATTGACCCCATTTTTTACTAGGGTGTCTAGGTTGAGCTCGGTCATTCATTTAGCCCATTGATCTACCTCATTCAAATCTATTTTTATATGGAAAAAAGAGACTCGAACAAAGGAGTTCATTTCCTGCTTGATTTTAGAGATGATGTTTTTTAGTTTTGAACCCTCATGGTAGGATTTATCGATCATTGCTTTGATGAGAATCATTAAATCACCAAAGACTGCAAGTGTTAGTACCTACCTCCTTAGCAACAAAGACACTGCACCATAGAGCATATACTTCAACCAAATAATTTGAGACGTTTCATAAACCTTGAAAATAATTATTTATTGGAGTTTCCATAAAATCGTGAAGACTCTCCCCCACTCCTACCATCCCTTTTTAAAATAATTTAATAAATAGATAAATTTAATATTTTTTCCAAATTTAATATATATAATTTTATTTGATTGATAAAATTTTAAATTTATTTCTTATAAATAACTCTTTGAAAAATGATTAAATACTTCACCTAATATCTTATAAATAACTCTTTACAAAAAGTACTCAATACTTCTCCTTCCCCAATTATAAAGATGATATCTAATATGAAACTCGGTACATCTAATCATGTTAAAATCAAACCAAACATCTGCATGCCCATTAAATTATCAACATCATATTAAAAATGACACAAACCCTAATAATTAAATCAATGAAACTTTTAAACTTTTGCACATTAAAATGTGAACTAGCATTAAAAAAAAAAAAAAAGGCAAACTTTGAAGTATATAAATATTTTGTGGTCTAATCATTTGTGGAAGCATCTTCTGTTGAGAAGTGGGATCTAAAACATTAAATAAATGATATCATTCGGCTTTTTTTTATACCTGTGGGTAGTCTACACGTACCCACTCTTATTCTTAGAATGTTGCCAACACTTCAAAAGCGTATAATTTTTACACAAAGTGCATGTGATGCTACAACTTCTCATTTTGAAAATAAAACATGTGGGCCAAACACTTATTAGACGTTTGGGCCAAAATATTTGATTGGCCATTAACATGGAATGATGGATGGATGAGGGATTCCATTCCTTTACTCAAACAACGAGGGGTTTGAGTTGTCATGAAGATGTTGGAATTATTGCTTCTCTTTTGTATTTGTAATTTCAATTTCGTAGCAATTTCCCTATGTTTCTCCTTTCCTTACTTTTCACAAGCAATTGCATGCATTGCTTATCCTCACTTGGTTAGACTTAGTGATGTGTGGCTCTTCTAAGTTATTTGAAGAGCTAATAGACTTAGTGATGTGTGGCTCTTTTAAGTTTTTTGAAGAGTTATTAATATGACATAATGGATGTTACTTTTTCATTTTTCCCTCTGTTTTGTTAGAAAGATTTAAAATTTAATCGATTATTGAGTTTTGGTGATCCTAGAATGAGGTCATTTTTATGTCGCACTAGATAGTGCATTGGTACTCCTTTCAAATCCTTAAATAGATCACTATATGTTTCATGGTTGTTGGTGGGTATTTGTGAAAAGGGTGAGAAAAAAACCCTTTAACTTGATGGTTGTGAATCAAACAACAGATAAATGATTAAAGTGCCCGAAGGTAAAACTCTAGATCTATTCACTCGCATTAAACCCTAGTTCGTACAAGATGTAAAAGCCAAATGCATAAAAGAAATCCTACTTAATATGAACAGAGGATGTGAAATTCCCATTAACATATTGAAAAAGCAAAGTAACAACACCTAGTGGATGAGCTTATCGAAGGAAAATGGGCTCCAAAGCCCCTCCTTGGGATGGGCCCTTTGCTTCTCCAACCTTGGTTGACACATAAAGTAAAGATGCTAGAATATGGAATCAAGAGAAATATTTCCTCAAGATCCTAGAGGCATTCCAACAACATAACCTTACCTAGATGGATTTATATGGATGGGTAACCTCATGTGCTTTATTTATAGTTGTGTAGTGGATAACCCCCTGAATTGGTCTTCCTTATAGTGATTAAAGTTGACTAGATCAAAGATTAAAATAGCAATTAGGGTTTGACATGGTCCACATGTAACTAACATCCCATCATGATAGTTTGGGTGCATTGATGGGGAGCAGGAAACAGTTAAAAATATTGATTGTTAGGGACAATGCATTTACATTGTCCATATGCATATAATGGGCCAATATCTACGCTGACCAATTTTGGTCAACTTCAAGGATTTACTTGGTTGATTACTACAAGTTTGAAGTCATATGATAGTGGAATGGAGCTGAAGACGAGGGTTATGCATGCCAAAGTGATGTATCCAAGTACAACTATTGGAAATGCTGCAAGTGAGAAATTTTAAGATGATAAAATATTGCCCCTTGATGTGTGAGGTTAGGAACAGATTGTATGAATGAAATACATCACAATTTCTTTAGCGAAACAAAGGGAGGACCAAGGAGGTATTGGAGTGTCCAAAAAAGGAAGACGAGCCGCATAATGGCAAAGGAGAACCACATGTCTACAACAAACCAAAGAGGTGAGGTGTGTACAAGATCTCAAAGGGACAAGGTGGGTGTACCTTTGTGTTAGATTGTGAGTCCCTAGACAATCACAAAGACCGAGACAACATTGATATGAGTTGTAAACTTTATCTATTGATGAGGTGTTGTCATGATCCATTGATGAGTTGTCAAGAAGATCTAGATCTAAAAATGGTCCAATCTATGTATTATAAATTCATATCATGAGATCAATACAATGTACAATAAAATGGCTTAAAACCTTTTCCCCCGATTATTATCATATTATGTTCGTGCTCCAATTCTTAACATGGTATTAGAGCTCTAAAGTTCTTAGGGCATTGTAGCACCATGGTAGTTTTCCATGGAGAATTTTCAATATAAGTTGATGGATAATGGCTACTCTCTGTATGTTAAGCAAATCTAACTTCTCAAGTTCTGATAATTCTAAGTCTTTGTTTCCAGAATTGTAATCTCATGAAATCTGTAATTTGTAGGGCACAGTCTGAAATCTGGAATATATAGATGTATCTCTAGTAATTATTTTGTGTTAATCATTTCTGTATCTGTCTTCACCCGATTTGCACCATGGATCTATAACAATGCATCTGCTCCATGGATCTGCATTCACCATATATACATAGAGAGATATTCCTATTCCTATTCCTTATAGTAAATACATTTTGTTTAGAGTGATAGGGTGGATCTAAGTGTTTTGGGCACGTGAGGGTGGATCTTTCCTACTTGCTACAGATTGAACCTGCCACTCCTAGTTTGGGAATTGATGAATTTGTCAAGAAATGCTGATGGAAAGTACTCAGACTCGCTTGGAAATTTGAGTGAATTTCTGAGATCCAGTTCTCTATTATATTAGTTGATTCAGAAAATTCAAACCCACTTGGGAAAATATGTCAGTTCATATGCGTGGTGAATAAATTGATTTGTGTTGCTGCCTAAAGAAGCACGTACCAGTGCGTAGTGAACTTGGGATTTGTAGAGGGATCACAGATTGTACCCTTGGAGATCCCACAATTTGCCAGCAATCTGCATGAGGTCCACACATCAAGTCTGCCCAGCTAGAATGTACCCACCTGTCCACAGAAATTGGAGATGGAAGAGACCCCAAGCACAACAAAAAGTGAACAATTCGATCGCCCTCAGCAGCCCATGCACCTACACGCTCAAAGAGGTAATTATCTTTTATTGACAATCTTTATTCATATAGGCATGGAAATAAAAAGTTTTTTTCTTTATATAGAAAGAGTTCTCTACATATGCCAAAACAATAAGAAATGAGCAAATCTTGATTGGTGTATGGAACACCACAATAGTGCATGAGCAGATGGTCAACTAGCAATGGTAGTACCTAGTTATAAATTTTGGTAAAAGAAAAGCATAAAAGCATTTGTTTTTCAGAGTTTGAAGCTTTGTGAAAGTGTATTTGTGAAAGTGTAATTGAAGGTGAAGTCTTGTCAAATTATTGTGAAGAGGATGAGCCTAACTTTGTTGAAGGAGTTTTGAATTTTTTTAGGCCAAAGTGAAATTCTAACTTTGTATGGCATAGGCATGTTTTGTTTTGATTAAAAGTTAAAGAGATATCTTGGAAAAGACTCGAAAGACTTCACATAAGAAAACGGATTTATGTACTGCATTTATTAATAAAATCATATTTTTATTTGGGTTCATGTGTCCTAGATCCGTTTGAAATTGAATAAGGGGATTTAAGGATATTTGTACTTATGTGCGGTTGTGCATAATTTCTTGGATGATTATGTTGTTTTGTGTCTAGTCTTACACACATATTTAATTTGGGAAGCAAATCAAACACACAATGCTCATGTGCTCATAAAAGGGTAATGGTGCAATTGGGAATTAAAAGCATGTAACGAGCAAATTGTTGTTTGTTCAAGTAGTCTTTTGAAGAACTCGATTGATCATTGAACTGTAAAAATTTAAATCATTGAATTTGAGTATTGAATTGCACAAAGGGTAAGGTGCCAAACCCCTTTCAAATCAATAAAGTGAATGTCACCATCAAGACCTACCTAAAATTTGAATAAGGAGGTCAAGTGAGTCATCAAAGTGAGGTCTTTGTAATCACACTTTTGGGTGCATGATCGATAGGACTTGACACCCTAAGTGCAACATCAAATCAAGCAAGCACGATATAAAAGAAACAAGTGCAAGCAAGCGAGTACAAGTGAACGCGACAAGTGAGAGAGAATAATAAGAAATGGGTAAATGAGAAAAACATTTACAAAACACCTATTAGGAATCGAGGAATGGCAAGAGTACAACCATGAATTACAAAATTGAATTAAAAAACTTGAGTGGACATTAATTCAAAAGAAAAACATAATTGATCACATGATTGATACAATGCAGTCAACAAATTATCTTCAAAATCAAATAGACATGAAGGATCAATTGATTGATGCACTTCAGATAAAATTAAGAGAAAGGCATAATCAAATTGATGACATGATTGATGCAACATATGCAACTAACAACCTCATACAAAAATTTGATGCAATTTGTGACACAAAGGATCTAATAGATAAGATTGATGGAACATGTGCTACAGAGGCTCTTATCCAAATGGTTGATGTGGCATGTGATACAAATGAGTTCATACAAAAGGTTGATGAAACTTGTGACACATAAGGTATAATACAGATGGTTGATTATGCTTGTGACACACATGACCTAATGGTGGATACAAAAAGAACACAAGAGATTGATGATGTTTCCTTAACCAGTCATGAGATGGAATCATACAATGGACCAACGAAGAAAAGCCTTGTGGAAGAAGTAGCCCAAAATGAAAGCAACAGTAGTGGCAAATGTGAATTTGAAAATTCAAAAGAATGAAATGATCTAGATTCACAAACTGATTTTTTCAAGATGATTGTTAGACCTTGGGAAGAATTGTCATTCAACAAAAATCAGGATATGACAAAAGAAGCAACTTGCATATCCCATATTTCTCCAAAACAGTTAAGTTTGTGGGTGCGAGATTTCTTGAAGAAATTAAGAATATTGATAATAAGTGCCAACATTGTCATAGATTTGGTCACTTGGAGACATAGTGTTTTGATCTCCATCCTTGTGTTCATTGTGGAAAGATAAATCAACTCTCAGAAAAGTGTTGAAAGAAGAAGAAGGTTAAGAAAACAATTCATTATGTTTGGATCAACTCTTGGAAATGGAATCAACAAGTGGAAATGGAATCAACAAGTAAAGAAGTTGCATCATTCTTACTATATAGTCAAGACAGAGGTAAAGACACAATTGTATTGAGAATTGACAATAGTAAAAATCTTCCAGACAACTATTCCATATGATATTGGTGATGATCTAGATCCAATTCTATATGTTCTCTAAAATTAAAACATGAATCATAGATGGTACTCTCCACACCTCAAAGTGGGGAGCACATTGATGAAAATGATACTCTCTTACACCTTCAAGGGGGGAGTGAAGATGGTTAGTGGTAAACCAAAAACACCACATTATGCAAATAAAATTGGTTAGCGGTCATCCAAAATCACCACATTGTTCAAGTATCAAAGGAAGATGGTTAGTGGTCTAATTCAGGTGGATATTGGTGGCCACCCACCTATTCTACTGGCTCAAAGCCCAATTTCCATTTTGGTAGTTTTTTCTTAGTTTTTCGGGTCCTAAACTTCCAGGGCCGTTTTGAGGCCCTAAACAACGTTTTTTGGGCCCGCCACAATCACACTATATGCCTTAGCTAGAGTGTGATGGAAGAAACATGTGTGGTCCTCAGATGGTTCTTTCCAACGAGTGCGCCTAAAACAGAGATTGTATGCAAGAGTTACGACCCCGAGAAGTTGATGTACCAACTTACCCCATCGAGGCCCACATGACTTTTGGCACTTCATCTCCTAGGATTAGGTTTTTGGATGTTTAGGCTTTTTCTCCTTTATGCTTTATGTTAAAAAGGCCTTTGGAGCCTCATTGCAACCATCTTCTTGCGAATGAGCATAGCCGACACATCTCTTCTCGGAGATAAGATACCACCATTCTAGCTAGCTTGTGTGCTTTTTCATTTTATAGTCTTTTGTATTTCAGACAGTTATTAATAGAATCTGAGCTTTATTGTATTACTGTGTTCCTTGCCATATCTCTGTGTAATTCTTTGTTATATCTCTATTATATATCTGCCTTCATATTGTTCCTAAAATAATATGGATCAGTGGTATCATAGCGTTCTACTCCTTGTCGTTCTCAGTGCATGTAGCCGATGAGGTTAGGGTATAGAGAGTTGGGTCTTGAGCTTGTATCTATTGAGGAAAACCACTCTCGCACTCCAAAATGACCTTCCATGGCGAAAACAAAGAGGGATGATCAGACATAAGATCCTTTCAAACTATTTCTCGAGGATTCCCTTGCACAATAGAGGAACGCAATGATGGATAGTTTCACCCCGATCCTTCGATGGATGCCGGAAACAACGGAGGCACATTCAACCAACAATCATTGATGAAAAACCTAGTGTAACCATTGCTACCACAAAATTCCAGCCAGAGGAACCAGAGGAGCCTAAAGAAGGGCCTCATATTTTCCACTCACAGATGTGGGTGAAGGGAATCCCACTCCATTTCATTGTTGACAGTGGTAGTCAGAAGAACTTGATCTCAACAAAGGTTGTCAAGAGGTTGAACTTGACAATGACATAACATCCTCATCCATACACCATTGATTGGCTCAGCCAAGGATGGGACATCTACGTCATCCATCAATGTCACCTGCACTACGACATCAAACCCTCCAAAGACAAGGTATTGTGTGATGTTTCCCCACTTGAATTTTGTGATGTTTTGCTAGGAAAACCATATATGTGGAAACATCATGATGTTTATGAATCTAGGCCCCGTAGTGTCATTATTACTTTGGGAGATCAACTCTACATGGTACTGGAGGTAGTCCCAGATATTGCGGTCTCTTTCATCTATGTGAAGTAATGCAAAAAGGTGGTTTCTCAAAACGAAATATTTATACTCTGTATGGTTCGATTAAAAGGTGAACGGAAGATCACTACAAGAGCCAAAACCTCTGTACAAGGTCTCTCTTTCCAATAGCAACAAGTGGACAGAATAGTCGAGGAGTACAAAGACATATTCACCTCTCCTACTGGGGTGCATGTGCATTTTCAGGTAAAGCGCCCAATTGATCTAACACACGATGCTCCTCTACCTAATGACCCTATATAGAGGCAGTCTGTTATGGAGAATGAAGAAATCAAATGGCAGATCCAAGAGCTAACTCTGAAGGGCCACATTCGACCCAACTCCTCACCTTGCGAGAGCCCAATTGTTCTAGTACAGAAGAAGGAAGGGACATGGTGACTTTGTATTGATTACAGAGCCATGAACAAGATCATAGTAAACAACCAGTACCCAATTCCACGGATTGATGATCTTATCGATCATCTCAAGGGAGCCAAGTTCTTAGTAAAATTGATCTGAATTCAGGTTACCACCAGGTGTAATTTGAGAAAACTGATGTGTGGAAGACAACCTTCAAGTCCAAAGAAGGCATCTTTGAGTGGTTGTTCATGCCTTTTGGCTTAACTAATGCCCTGAACACACTCATGCGGATGATCGATGATATTTTTGGACATTCACAAACTCCTTTGTGGTTGTATATTTGGATGACATAATCATCTCCAACAAAACTTGGGAGGAACATTTGGAGCATATTTAGTAGGTATTGGGAATCCTCTAACAACACAAGTTATATGCCAACTTGGAGAAGTGTTCCTTCAACATGTAGAGAATCCAATATTTGGGATACATAGTGGATGAGTAGGGTGTACATATGGATCTAGCCAAGATCCAAGTCATCTACGATTGGCCAGCCCCGAAAACAATGACCGAGCTCTGTAGATTTTGGGGCCTTGCTAACTTATACCGACGATTTGTGTTTGGGTTCTCTCATATCTCTTGGTCCCTAAGCTAAGTGACCAAGGGTGGCATGAAGGCTAAGTTTGTGTGGTCCATGCCCCAACAGAAAGCATTTGAGGATCTAAAATCCCACCTCTGCTCAACACCAGTCCTCATTCTTCCAGACCTGCAACAACCATTTGGCATCAAGACAGATGCTTAATATTATGCTATCGGTGCAGTCATCTCTCAACATGGGCATCTACTAGCCTATCATAGTGAAACTCTACTTGATGTTGTTCGAAGATACCCCACCTATGACAAATATATTTACTCCATTGTGCAGGCATGTCGACAGTGGAAGCATTACATTCTAGGGAAGGAAACAATCATCCACACTGATCAGAGGCCTCTGCAATTCATGTAGACACAAGGAAAGTTACAAAATGATCGCCATCAGAAGTGGTCCATGTACCTGAAACAATTCCACTTGAATATCAAGTATAAGGAGGGTAGCACAAACCATGTCACATATTACCTCAGTCAACCCCCGGTGGCAGCACTAACCACAGTTCTCAACTCCTGTGGACATGAGATATGTGGATGGACACAATTATACAATAATGACTCTGACTTTGATAGTACCTATCAAACATTGAGCGTAGGAATAGAAATTCCCAACTTTCATCTCCAGGATGGGTTATTATGCCATTTGAGCCACCTCTTTGTTCCTTCAAGCAAGCGTGCAAAGTTGATCTAGGAAGCTCATTCTAGTCGAGAAAGAGGAAATTTTGATGTAGAAAAGACAGTGGCAATACTACAGAAGCATTTTTATTGGCCAAAGATTTGACAAGATGTTTGCAAGTACAACAGATCCTGCACCTGTTTTGCCATTTCCAAGCTCGAAATCAAGAAATAAGGTCTATACACCCCTCTGTCGACTCTGGATAGGCCTTGGGAGTCCATATCCATGGACTACATGTCCATTCTGCCTTCAACCAAGCATGGGAATGACTGTGTCATTGTGGTCGTCAATTGATTCTCTAAGATGGAAATTTTGGCATCCTGTAAGAAGAGCATCACAATCGAGGCCACTACCAAGCTCTTCTTCACACATGTTTGGGTTCATTTTGGGCTACAAAAAACTATTATCTCTGATCGAGACAGTAGGTTCCTGAGAACCTTTTGTTCTATCCTATGGTCGATGATGGACACTAAGATAACCAAATCGACTGCCTTCCACCCACAGACTGATGGAGAAACAGAGGTAGTCAACAGGATGATTTTCCATATCCTACAAATGTATAATTCCAAACATCCATACACATGGGATGAAATCCTTCCTTATGTTTAACATAGCTACAATAGATCCCTCCACACCTCTATTGGCTACAACCCTTTTCAGGTGTGCTTGGGGTTTCAACCATTGGCCCCCATTGACGTAGCTCTACCCATTGCATTCGCACAGGAAAAGTCCTCCCATGATCAGACATAGATTGATTGGGAAGCCAAATTTGTTGAGTGCATCCAACACATCCAACAAAAAGTTCATGTTATTGTGCAGAAAGACAATGCCAAGTACAAGCAACGCCACAATCAGCATCGAGTATTGCAAATATTTCAAGTGGGAGATAAGGTCTGGTTGCATTTGCAGAAAGAGTGCCTCACATGACCCCATAGGAAGTTGCGCCCACTTCAATATGAGCCTTACACCATCACCAAGGTTGTGGGTGAGAATTCTTTTGAATCAAGTATACCTCATTTCCTTGGATTTCACGTAGTATTTAATCTGGAACTGCTCCGACCATATTTTTCACCTCTCTTGGACACTTCGGATGCGGTCGAGCAATTGGTCCCTATAGAACTCAATCCTTCCTTCATAGAACAAGTGATATTTTATCAGATCATGAATACCAATACAAAGGACACCCGCCAACAAACTATCAAACTCTATCAGGTCATCAAATCAAGGTAGTTTCTTCATCAGGGCAAGTGGCTCACCAAGAGTTAGGTTCAATAGAAGTTTCCTCATATGATGCAGGAACTTGATGCAATGGAGACCATTTCTTCCTAAGGGGGGAGGAATTATCCAGGTGGATATCGGTGTCCACCCACCTATTCCATTGGCTCAAATCCCAATTTCCATTTTGGCAGTGTTTTCCTAGTTTTTCGGGTCTTAAACTTTCGAGGTTGTTTTGAGGCCCTAAACAACATTTTTTGGGCATGCCATAGTCACACTATAGATTATATCCAAAGTGTGATGAAAACATGTGTATTCATCGGATAGTTCTTTCCAATGAGCTATCGTGTGCCTAAAACGAAGATCGTATGCAAAAGTTACGACCTCGAGAAGTTGATGTACCAACTTACTCCATCGGGACCCACATGACTTTTGGCGCTTCATATCCTAGGGTTGGGTTTTTGTATGTTTAAGGTTTTTCTCATTTTTTCTTTATGTTAAAAATTCCTTTAGAGCCTCATTGCAACCAACTTCTTGTGAATGAGCGGTAGCCAACACATCTATTCTCAGAGATAAGCTACCACCATTCTAGCTAGCTTGTGTGCTTTTACATTTTATAGTCTTTTGTATTTCAGACATTTATTAATAGAATCTGAGATTTATTGTATTACTATGTTCCTTTCCATATCTTTGTGTAATTATTTGCTATATGTCTATTATATATTTTCCTTCATATCGTTCCTAAAATAATCTGGATCATGGTCAACCAACAAAACCACCACATAAAGAATCCAAAGTTCAAGATTGGATCCCTTCAACCATGAACCATCGAAGAACAAAAGAATCCAAAGCTCAAGCTTGGATCCTTTCAACAAACTTCAACAAACTTATCACCTTGCACCTGAGAGGGGGGGATATCAAATCAATGATGATAGTCATGCTTCAAGATTCAAAGTCCTATCAGTCATAAAAATCAACCAACATTTGGTAATTCCAGCATAGCAACTGGTCTCCTGAAATAAATCAACTATTGGGATGCTAATAAAAAATGGGAATGTTCAGACATGGCAGTTGTTCACTTCCAGATGAACTATTCAACATCCATATATTGGCAGTTTTGCAGGCATATCTTCATTAAAGCTTAATTCAACAGTTTCAGATTGAATATTATACTGGTACTATTATTTAGATTTGTGATTGAGGGGGGGAATGTTAGACTGTGAGTCCCTATACAATCACAAAGTCCAAGACCACATTTATATGAGTTGTAAACCTTATCTATTGATGAGGTGTTGTCATGATCCATTGATGAGTTTTCAATGAGATCTAGATCTAAAAATGGTCCAATCTATGTACTATGAATTCATATAATGAGGTCAATACAATGTGCAATAGAATGTCTTAAGGAATTTTCCACCAATTCTTGTCATTTTATGCTTGTGCTCCAATTCTTAACACCGTGCTCGTCAAGATATCTCCAAATAATTATACAATGAGGGACCATAACATATAATGGGCTAGGCCGATGAGACATAATGGTGTCACAAAATAATATAATATTGGATCATGATGAGGAGGCACCTGATCATAATGAAATGATATCAATAGTACTATATAAAATCCTGGAAACAAGAAGTGAGGACAAAAGTAGAAGCATAATGAATACTACAACTAATTTGAATACATAGGAATTGGTGCCCCCTTTGGAGGAAAATAAACAACCAGAGGAGCCTCGATGAACAAGAAGGGAACCAAGATCTAAAGTGAGTTGTTAGAAGGTAAGCTCAAATTGGTGGATAGAGGAAATTCTATATAGATACCATTAAATCCAAGGAACTACAATCGAGGCTGAATCATTAAAAAAACATGTATGAAACTAAATAGTGCAAGAATGAGCTAGAGTTGATCACATGAGATACTACCAAGTTCAAGAGCAATGAGGAATATCTTAGTTTGTTCCTGGGTAACCTATTAGTGAGGAAAATGGGACCAAGGTACACAATTTAGTAAGACTAACCCGTATAATCAAGATGTTAGTGTTGATAAGGGAAATTCCACTAGCACCTCGAGATAAAAGAAACCCACAAGGACCCACATCTAAATTACGACAATTGGAGCATATCTCTAGAAACAAATGTTGTGGTTGAACCATATGGGGAGCTGACTAAAGGGAAAATCCCTCTTGACAACTCACACATGTTAGAGAATATAATACAATCAACTAGACCACTGAACCATCAAGTGTATGAATATTAACAATGTGATAATGAGATGAAGTTGAGCATGTGAAAAAAAAATTGTGTCAAGGAGCAATGAGGATTCTCAATGCTTGGTCCAAGGTAACCAAGAAAATGGTCCCAATGTACACCATCCTATAAACCAAACCCCTAGAGTACATGTGTTTAAGTCGATATGGAAAGGCCTACTAGAATCAAGGGACAAGGTAATATTTGAAAACCAGCATGAGGTAGAAAGCATAGGATAAATGACAGGGACTAACACCAGGATATGATGAGGAGGAAAAGAGAGATGGGATCATGAAATCCCTTTTTCAGATCATAAAGGTAAGGCTAACTTGGTAGCAACTGAAATCATTCCATGGGCAATGGTCAATTACTAGGCAAGAGGCCATTCAATGACAAATCAATGACAAGGGAAAAATTGGATGCCAAAACTTGACAAAGATGGATGGAAAAGAGTCATGGAGGTAAGGGTGAATTGTAGTAGGACCTAGGAGGAACTAAATAGAATCCATGGGAGACAAGGGTGACTCATCATATATGCTCTGAATAAAGGAAATAAAGGGATGTTGACAACAAATTAACATGTACTAGGAAGCACAAGACCCTCCTAGTATTTCCAAAGGAGTGCCAAGGGGTAGTGAAAGATCACCCTAAGGACACAAGGGTCCCATCAACAGATCTAATCATTATGTCAAGATACATAATATCCAAATGGAATCTCGAGGAGGGAATGAGGTGGAAAAAGAGCAAGAGTGCAAGGAGATCTGCCCCAATGATTAACTAGATGAATGTAATGTTGGAGGTGAGAATTACAAATGGAAGTAAGCAAGGATAGGGGCATGGGTGGTAATCTCCTGAGGGATAAAAATGAATAATTGTCATAGTATGGATGAAGTAGAGGGATTATGATATGTGATAACCCAAAAAATGATATACCAACCAACAATGTTGAAGTTTGGAGGGAAAGGTTGTCAACATGATGTGGAAACATATAGGAGACTTAACTCTAGGATGTAGACTATGTGGACTCCCCATCCTAAGGAAGATGTGATGGCATGGGTACCGAAATGAAACAAGGGTTACTAGGATAGGAAATCCATGTGGGGAAAGGTACTACCACCAAGCAAGGGTGAATGCAAGGGTGACTAGGCTAAGCCACTTTCCAAGATGGGGTGGATTTGATGGGAAATTCAAAGGGTGGGAAAAGATAAAATGAAATTCTAGCCTATACCTAAATGCTAGTGCAAATAATATACTTTATGTGGAACCACCAACAATGTGTGAGTAATGACGTCATTGATAGTGTCTTGAACACATGCAAATAGAATCTAGGGATTACAAAATTCTTAAATATAAACAAAAAATACCTAGATGGTATACAAGGGTCCTACTCTAATGTGATCAGAAGGGATCCCATACTAATGCTACCTTAATGGATCAATCAAATTAGGACACGGGGCTCGTAATTGGGTGACACTGGGTAAAGTTGTACATAAGAGGGTGTCATGGTAGTTCCAAAAAAGAGTGTAATGTGAGTCTAATTTAAGTCATGAGCTAGGTTGTATGGG
Organism: Picea sitchensis; assembly: GCA_010110895.2. Lineage (NCBI taxonomy): Eukaryota > Viridiplantae > Streptophyta > Pinopsida > Pinales > Pinaceae > Picea > Picea sitchensis. The sequence goes on from SNQJ01S0046308.1 coordinate 15,392, forward strand.
ACCAATTTGGACAAGAGCATTTCCCCTATCATCCTTGGAGGTAGATTGAGGGAATATTTGACGCCAAATAACCAAGATGAGGTACCAGAGGTATAAAAAGAGATAGTTTAAGGCCGAGCATTCACATAAGAGGATCTGAAAAATAATATTAGATTCTTGAGATTGTAGATCATATGTGTTATGGGTTGGGGCCATAAATTGGTTGACAACATCTCATGTGGTAGAAATATCAATGGAATTTGGGTTGGGGATGGGGCCCAAAGGATCTCGGTCAAACACAAGAGGTGGGATTGGTTGAAAGGGAGCAAAGATAGTGCCCATGGAGATGGAATTGAAGGGACCATCAATGGAGTGGGTGGGATCTTGCATAAAATTAATGTGAGAATCCAAATAGAGGTTATCCCTAGGACTAGTGTAAGATGCCATGGCCTCAAATTATTTTTCATCATCAAAGAAGAATGTAGGTGAGGTGGCATGGCTCCTATCACAAATGGGGGACAAAGTAGGGACAAATGCCCCCAAGAATGAATGGGTCGAACCGACTTCCAAACCAAAGTGGGGAGGAGGTGGTCCTAGAGCCATGAACTGGCACTCAGTGGGAGTGCATGTTGCATAATGAGTAGAGGTGGACACACAATGCATGTGCGCAGTGTGAGCAATAGAAGGTGAAATTATATCATGTGAAACTATGGAAGGGGAATCACAGTATGACAGTTGTTAAATGACCATGCTTCGTTCATGTGAGAATTTCATGACCCAAAAGAGTGAAGACACCACGACATTCATGGAAAATATGTAATCATGTCTAAGGAGGATATTTTAATCCATTGGACCAATCATAAAAAAGAAATTAATCGAGATAGTCTTACTGCCAAAATCAACATGGAGGTTAAGTAGGATCCAAAAGGTGGGATATAATTTACCTCAAAAAACTCATAACTCGGTGGTTGATGGAATAAGAGTAGGATAAACCATATTTTTCCAAGTTGAGTAGGACATAGTACATGAAGAGGCACCCTCATCCACTACAGATTGATGAACTAAGAATTTATTAATGACAACCTATATTTGAAATAGGGTAGAGGATGGGAGAGGTGATTTAAAATATTGGTCTCAATCGAAGGTGATGGCCTATGATGGATGGGAGTAAGCTCCCTCACTGTCTTTAAAAGGAGAAGGTCCAATGAATGTCATTTCACTAGAATCAGAAGGGGTGCCCAAATTCTATTGGATTGGGCTGCAATAGTGAGGTAAATATGGCTAGAAGGTCGGTTACCCACTTCAGGGGTAATGATTGAGGTTGATGTCTTCTAAGTAGCTATTGACCCATGAAATGGGAATAGGTTTTGCAACATAGTAGGTTGTGACATCTAAGGTGGATTAGGTTGAGTAACAAACTAACTTTGTGTAGCTCTGAATTTATCAAATGATTCCTTCAAATGAAACAACTATGGGATAAGTGGACACTAATGGGTATAATGTCCATAAATGCCACAAAGGAAACAAGCGTGAGTGTTCCTAAGTTGAGGATTCTTCCCTTGTTCTGGTTGGGAATTAGGGTCTTTATTCTAATTTGTGGCATTTTGATTACCTTTAGCAATATTGGGTGTGTGATTTTGGTTACCTTGATTCCCTTTATTTTGGTTTTGGTCATTTTGTTTAACTTTCCCCTTCTTCTTCTTCTTATTATTATTATTTGTATTCTGGTTGGGGAGGTTAGTAACATTATGTTTAGCATACACTTGACCCTGTGGAAGGGGAGAAGTTTGACCGACATTGACTCGAGGTTGAGGTAGCACAGATAGAGGTACTGGGGGTGCTAGCAAAGGGCCAAGAAAAGGATAATATGGGTTCATGGAAACCACACTACAAAATAAACTAGTACAAGTACGAAAATGTACATGTTGATGTGTGGGCGGAATTGAATAAGATGTGATAGATTCTGCCTAAGATATGGAATGATATGTATCTGTTGGAAGATTAGGATAATTGTAAGGCATCAAGGGACAACCTACATAAGGTGGGGAATAATGAGTACTAATACCACCATAGGGATTATCATACATGTTAGATCCATGGATTGACACCATTAGCGGCATGGGTTTCCCCCGATGCAGACAACTCACCTAAGTGAGAGTGAGGAACAACAAGAAGAATGCTTTACAAATACCCTGACTAGACATAAATTAGGTCATATTGTTGGTCTTTTTGAATGGATTATTCCTTAGTTTTAGGCATGGTCATGGTGACGTATTTGACGATAGGAAGAAGCGAAGACTTCAAGAACCATTTCATAAGGGATCAATCATTAATTTCTACCTTACACAAACCACATCGTCTACACCATTCATGGATATGATTTGTGATATGGGTAGCAATTGTTTGATGAAAATTGGTAAGGATTTCAATTCCTACATCATGACAAACTAGTAGATGAGAAAGGGTCAATAATACTTTAGCAATGGACTCAAAGGTTCTATGGGTATTAGCCAAATAATCAATATACCATTTGGTGGCTACACCTATGAGGGTGTGTTGAAACAACCTAAGTTTAATTGAGTCGTATGTGATACTATTTGATGAGCACCAAAGGTGAAACTACATGACATGATTGGAGGGATCCTCTCAGGTATGACCTTCAAACTTAGGGATGTCATAGAGAGACTTGTTCGACATGGCTATCCAAGTAGTGTCATGTCAAATATGAGTTTGGTGAAATCTGGGAGATTCAACTTAGGAATATAAGGTAAAGTGAGTGGAATTTAGGTTTGAGATTAATTTTTAGTTTGATTAGTTATTGCCATGATGGGTATTGGGGTTATAGATAGGGTATATGGAGGTAAACTAGTCAAAGGGAGACTAAACATGGGTGTGCTCGAGCTAGATGTCCTTGAAGGGGACAAAGGTTCCCAACTTGAGGAAGATGAGCTTTCTGAATTTGAAAATTATGACCTTGATGAGGGACTAGAATGCTTCACTAGTTCAACTCTAACCCGTTGAGCGAGATATAAGACACAACTAAGAATTTCTAATGGAGGAAGTTCTTGGAGTCTTCCAGATAGTCTCCTAAGGGGTGCAATGATTCCTAGGTGCTAATACATATTTCAATGGTGCAATTAATCGATCAAACAACTAGAGTCACAGGAGAAAAAAGTTAATAAAGAATTTATCAAACCAAGATACTACATGCTCAAGTGGTGCAACAAGTGGTCTCAAGTCCATTTGAATCAAATATCAAAATCTTATTCAATCTTCCATCCTGTAAAATAAAAATACTTTATCTAAAAGAAAAACTAAAAGCATTGAACAAACCTATACTACAACTCTTCCAAAACCTTTTCCTCTAAATGTTTATTAGGTTCACTAATGAAAGAGAATAAAGAGAAGAACGAGGTCCTTCCAAACACCTACCATGAGAGGTGATGAAATCCACCATGGAGATGAGTGAAGGTACGAATGAGACAATTATAAATAAGAGATAAAGGGTGATGAAATCCAATGTCCCATATAAATCTATCTTGGGTTCCCTCTCTCTTACAAGAGCCACTTGGGTAGAAACCTAGTACATTGATCACTAAGCTACCTCTTCAAAAATAACATGCTAAAGGTTACCTTTCCTTCAAGATGAAATCATACGGTCAGGGGATCTTTAGTATTGAAAGATCTAGGAGTCTCAATCAAACCTCTAGTCCCAACCTTGACATTATCCACTCCAAAGATTGTGCTTGTTGCTAAACAAGTCTTGACTGTTGGATTTCCTTTTTTTACAGAGAATTAGTGTTGCTAGTGTTCTTTTACTTTGTTACCATTAACATATATCTCATGTACTGAGCACTAGCAACATAAACAAGAGACAGAAAAGAACACAAGAGATTTATCATAGCAAAACCCCAAATGGGGGGAAAACCCAACAACCTTTCTTAGATAGATTCCATTCACAAAGCAAGTCAAATCAGATAAACCCTAGAAAAAGAGATAGCTTAACTAGAAATACCACCCCAGCTGCAACAGTAGCACCATACAAAGGTAGTGCACATCCTCAAGGAGTAGCGCACAAGAGAGAGATACCAAAAGACTAAGCAATAATAAACTGTGTAGGTGCAACTACTGCGTCACCTCCTCCAAACTTGCACCTTTCTTCTATGTAGCTAGGAGAGTGTGAGTAAGTGAAGAAATGAGCTAAGGTGCCTCCTTATTTATAGTCTTCATGTCCTTTTAGCTGGGCGGACTTCTCTTATGGGAAGGTATCTTTTTCATTATACTTTATTCTTATGGGCCGACTTATCTTCTAGATTATTTCAACAGATAATGGACCTCTAGCTTCCAGAATATTCTCTATATCTAAGAAAGGTCATCTAGGAGGGAAAGATCCTCCCGTAGCTACCAAAACACCAACACTCCCTCTTAGCTAGGGAGGCATATTTCACGATGTCTTCATCTGGTAGTCCACTAATTACTCAACAATCTTCTAGTAGGAACATGACTACTACAATGCCTTCAATAGCTCAAATCATCAAGCACAGTCTCTGCGATCAAACGATAGCACACACAACTACATCCAAATGATCTGGTAATCTCCATGAAAATCAGCTAGTAGCACACATCTACTACAATTTCATCCAATAGATCACAACTGCCTCCAAGTAGTACAAAACTATTGTCCATTGACACACAATCACTGCTAGTGGAACACATCTATTGTAGTAGCACACAACTACTATCTAGAGTCACACACCATCTGCCAGTGGTACACAACCATCGAAGTATCATGCAACTATTGTTTGGAATCACACAACCTTATCCAATGGAACACATCCACCGTAGTAGCACACAACTATTTTTCAAAGACACAAAGTCTCCACCATAGTCTTACGACTACATGTGTGATGTTTCTTCTCCCAGTCGGTCCGAAAGTGCATTTCCCCCTCAATCACCTCATGTGACTGATCCAAGAAACCCTTGGCTAGAGGGGTTAGTTGGCATGAGAAGAAACAACACACCTTCCTCTCAATGAGGGTGGACATTCGACAACACTCCAAGCTTGTCCCTGAAGAACTCATACTTCACTCATGACAAGGGATTGATGAGAATGTTCTCTATCTGCTCGCGCGTGGATATGCATTGGAGCTCCACAACTCTTCTCTCCACCATGTTTTGGATGTAATGATATTTTATCTCTATATGCTTAGACCTGTCATGGAATACAAGGTTCTCAGTAAGCTTCACACAACTTTGATTGTCACAATGCATCAAAGTTGGCTCCAATTCTAGATCAAATATCCCAGCTAGCAACTTCTGGAGCCACATTGCTTCACAAATTTCCATGCTTACTTTGATATACTATGCTTCTGATGTACTGATTTCCACTTATGTCTACTTCCTGCTCAACTGTGAGATCATGCATGATCCTAGACAAAAAAACAACATCCAGAAGTACTCTTCCAATGTAGTGCGCTCCCTGCCTAGTCAGAATCTGTATATCTCTGCAACTTCACATCTCCACTTGATACATATCTCAATCCATATCCAACCGTACCATGAAGGTACCTCAACATATGCTTTGCTGCCATCCAATGTACCCATCTAGGTTCAACCATGTGTTGATTCAAGGTATTCACTTCAAAGCATATGTCTGGCCTGGTGTTAACGGGGTACATCAAGGATCCAATCAACTATCTGAACATTGTGGGATCCACCAAATATGAATATTTGTCACTTAAGAGCTTTAGATTTATCATCATGGGTGTGGTCATGGACTTGCAATCCATCATCTCGAATTTCTTCAGGATCTCAACAGTATATTGTCTTTGTCTAAGAAAGATCTCATCTGATCTCTTCCATACTTTCAATTCCAAAACGTAATGTATCAGACCTAGATCCTTCATATCAAACTCTTAAATGAGCTCCCTCTTGCACCCAACTATGAGCTTTTCATTTATTATCAGAAACGGGTCATCCATATGTAGGATCAATGGGAAATCGTCCCCAAGATCATCAAATAACTGTCTGATATAGTATGCCATGTCATGCGTACATGCATAAGTTTGTACAAATATTCCTTTAATATGTAGACATGAAACTCCTTCTCATGTATCTTTGTGGCTACTTTATGTACACTTCTTCTGGTTACTAGAGTAAGTGTCTTGTTAGAATCTTCTCCCTCTTACTGGGAGAAGATTCTAGCCACAAATCTCGATTCACGCTTTCGTCTGTAGCATGCTTGATCTTGTAGATCAACTTGAAAGTCACTATTGACTTTCCTTCTGGTCTCAGAACTACCTCCCACACATCATTCTTCATGATGTACTGATACTCCTCCATCATGGCATCATTCCATTCATGTTTCTCAACAACTTATTCAAAGGTGGAAGGCTCTGAATCAATGCCACATAGCATGTGTGGTTTCTGGAACTGAGGCAAGTTTATATCCCAATCTTTCTGACCGGTTGTCATTGTAGCAAGATCTACCAGTGGCAAGGGAATCCTCCTAGGAGATCTCACATCTCCTAGAAGCCTATGAAGATATGATCTAGCCTCCTTAAATCTTGGAATATGTCTCTCTCTTCTTTTGAATCAACTGACTCTCTCTGAGATCAAGCTTACTCCGAGTCTGAATGCTCCCTCTAAAGCTTGACTCCCTCTGATTTTATACGATCTCCGGAGCCACCTGATTTCATTTCATCTGTTGACTTCTTCTGAATTTTGATCTCCTATGGACTGTATTGGGAAGTTGCTCCTCCCTATTGGATCCCAAGGGTTGAATCCATATGATATCTAGCTCCTTCTGAGATGGTACTTGGTGGGGACGCCTGCCTCACCACTGGTGGAGTCATCTGCTTCTCTTCATATTATGGCTTATCAATGTCATGTATATGTATCTCCTTTTCATTATGCAGGGTATCACGAGAACATGTTGGTTTTATTGCATTGTTTCTAGGTAGGGACCTTCTGGCACTACTGACTCTTCCTGATGATTTGAAGAGTGGTCAATTCAGTTGCACGGTAATATTTGGAGCCTTCTTCTCCTCACAATCAATCTCCATAAGAGATACTCTTCGTTGTCTTCTTCTTCACATGGTTGTGCACGTTCGTGTACATAGTTCTATGTCTTGGTTAGAGACTTTCTAAATAGTTGCCTCCTGTAACCATCATCACAGCTCTTTCTCATATCTATCACCTGTGTCTTTCCTAGAACAAGAGACAAGAACAACATTTCCATGGTAACCTCCATGAAATGGTTAGTAATCAAGAACATCTCCTAGAGGAGATCAATTTCATCTTCCAGACAAGTATATCATCAATAATGAGAATTTTCTTAATGGTAATCATACCGGCAGTATTCAGGTGTACCTAAACATTTGATAGCAATAGAAAATAATAAAGTTGTAAAGACTGTTATCCTAGGTACAATACTTTCTTAAGAAACAACAATATAAAATATCAAACCTGATATGCAAACCTGGAGTCTAGTGTTGTTGTCCTGCTTGAGTTTCCTTCTATCGTTCACATGAAAACACCATTGTCTAAAAGACAAATTCTTCATCCTTTGATGCCTTTGAGTGCTCTTTGACGTATGCTGCATGTGCATGGTGTTTCTTCTTCTCCTTTTCATTTTTATCTGGACATTGAAAGGCATAATGTCCCATCTTTTACCAATTGTAGCATCTGATCTTTGACACATCCTTCTTGTAAAGAGGTCTCTTAGACTTATTTGGGATGCCTTCTTCCCTTTTCTTTCTCTTCTTCACTTGAGAAACAAGTGCTTGATTTTCATCCTCATTATTCTTTTGTGTCTTGGATATCATCCTGGATTCCTCTCGAGTGCAATCTGACCATAACTTGTCAAACTTGGGAAATCTCCTTCTTGCACAAATTCCTTGGACAAATGGGTCCCATGAGGGAGGGAGTCCATTGAGTGTGGTGGTCACAAGTTTAGCGTCTTCTACTAGATCTCCAATAGCTGCTAACCAATCCTTGATCTGCGAGATGTTCATAAAATAGTTGACCATTGTTTTTTACTTGTTCATTGTCACGTTTCTGAGTTGATGCCTCAGAGTATGCTTTCGAATGGTATTATTACTTTCATAAAGTCTATTTAGGGCATAAAACGTATCTTTCGATGTCTTTAGTTTTGATGCATTGGATATAAGGTGATCCTTGATTGAGTCTGTAAAGATCCTCTTGGCCTTGACCTCATTCTTCTTGAATTTTGTCTTTGCTTCTTCGTCTCCGGGTTCTGGAAGCATATTCTTGACGTGATCCAATAATTCATTCTCTTATAGAATGAGGTGTATTCTATGCTTCCAGGATATGAAGTTATCTACTCCATCCAATCTATCCTCAACTCTCATACTAGTTGACATTTTTGCTGGTAGAAACCCTAGCACTGAAAAACCTCAATTTTTCAGATTTCACCAAACTACACGTTGAGGGTTTTAAGGGGTGCGCTAGGTTAGGGTGCACCTCTCTATACAAGAATTATCCCCAATGTCCTTGGGAAAGTTCTCAATGATCTTGACAAGGTATTGCAAGGTGTCGTTATATCGATTTTCCTTCTAGTGGTTAAATTGTTCTCAAGGTAACCAACTCTGATACCATGTTGGATTTTCCTTATTTATAGAGCATTAGTGTTACTAGTGTTCTTTTACTTTGTTACCATTAACATATATATCATGTACTGAGTAGTAGCAACATAAATAAGAGACAGAAAAGAACACAAGAGATTTATCCTGGGAAAACCCCAAATGGGGGAAAAAATTCAACAACCTTTCTTAGATAGATTCCATTCACAAAGAAATTCCAATTAGATAAACCCTAGACAAAGTGCTAGCTTAACCAGAAATACCACAAGAGTTGCAACAACAACACCATACAAAGGTAGCGCACCTCCTCAAAGAGTAGCGCACAAGAGAGATATACCAAAATACTGAGAAATAATAAACTATGCATCTGCAGCGACTACATCACCTCCTCCAAACTTGTGCCTTGCTTCTATGCAGCTAGGAGAGTGTGGGTGAGTGAATAAATGAGCTAAGGCACCTCCTTATTTATAGTCTTCATGTCCTTTTAGCTGGCATACTTCTCTTCTAGGAAGGTGTCTTTTTCATTATATTTTATTCTTATGGGCCGTCTTCTCTTCTAGGGTATTTCAACATATGTCCAATGGATCTCTTGCTTCCAGAATCTTCTTTGTATCTAATAAAGGTAATCTAGGAGGGAAAGATCCTCCTGCAACTACCAAAACACCAACATTGACCATATATGATAGACAAGATTTTAAGCTCCCTAATCAGTCAACCACTATGTTTCAAATGTGAATGGTTGTGGTGAATTATTTGAATCCCTATCCCCACAACCCTAACTTAGCTACACAATTCTTTTGGTCCCATGGGGATTTGATAAGTTAAGTTGGATGGTTGATTTTAAAATGAGCTTGGGGTCATGAACCGAGGATTTAATTAGGGAGTGAGGTGTGTGTATTTATGGTGTAACCAACTTCAAAAAAAAATATGCTTGAAACATAAATACTTGCAACTAAAGAAACTTGAAATGGAAATACTAGTTCAAAAGACAACAAATACTAAAGAAATAGATACTTGTTCTTTATCCAAATTCAAATCAACAACAAAATCTATTTCAACCAAGCTATAGACTAGGATTTAGATGGTTATGTGATTTCAAAATGAAAAGATAAAATGAAGAAGTCAAATAAGTAAATAAGTAAATAAGGATTTAAATATGAAAAAGAAGCAAAGAGCAAGCTAGAAGTAGTGAAGAAAAATGCTTCAGATATAAAGTATTAAACTAAGGATGAATAGTACGAAAAAAAGTAAGTTTTTCTTCATCCAATATTTTCTTTAATTTGAAGCAAATTCAAGTAACTATCAAAGAAAGCAAAGGTTCTAGAATAATTATGTTGAATAAGAAAGATGCATTGCAACAAATAGAAACCCTAAAAGCAGAAGATATGAGGAACCCTAGGGGGTCTCTTCTCTCCTACAATGTTTTTATAAAACTACCTTACAATATAGCACCAATCACCTATCAACATGGGAGGAACCTACATGGAGACTTTTTAAACCAAGATATAACCATAAAACTATTTTTTTGTGAAAACTGAAGATAGTGCAGAAAAATGGCTAAAAAGTGCATTTGACTAGTGTGGAAAAATGGAAAAAAATTGCATTGAACCACTGCAGAAAAATGGGCAGAAGCTACATTGATTCAATGCAAAAAATAGGGCCAAAACTTACATTGGACAAGCACAGAAAAAAAGGCCAAAATCTATGTTGTACTTGAAACTAGGAGATGAAGTTGCAAGGTTGTAGTTGAGACTAAAAAAAGGGTTTTTGACTAGAGATCCTATATAAAACAATAAAATACAGAAAAAGAAAACCACATCAAGTTTAAACACTATGAATGCAAGGTGTGGGGGGTTAACAAGCACACCCACAACTAAGGAAGAAGATATAGATCAACTCCCAGCTAGTGGAGTTGCCAATATGTTGATGGGTATTTGTCACAAGGGTGAAAAATCAATTTAACTCGATGGTTGTGAATCGAACCATAGACAAATGGTTAATGTGCTTAGAGGTAAAACCTAAATCTGTTCACATACATTAAACCCTAGTTCATACAAGAAGTAAAATCCAAATGCGTAACAAAAATCCTACTTAATATGAACAATGGAAGTAAATAATGTAACACAATGAAAAGACAAAGTAACAACACTTGGTGGATGAGCTTGTTGAAGGAAAATGGGCTCCAAAGCCCCTTCTTGGGATAATCCTTTACTTCTTTGGTGTGCTTCCAACTCCAACCATGGTTGACAAATAAGGTAAAGAGGATAGAATATGGAATCAAGAGAAATGGGTCCTCAAGATTCTAGTGGCATTTTGGCAACATAAACTTACTTAGATGGGTTGACATGGATGAGTGACCTCAAATGCTTTATTTATAGTTGTGTAGTGGATAACCCTTTTGACATGGTCTTCCTTATTGTGGTTAAATATGACTAGATCAAAGTTACAATAAAAATCAGGGTTTGACATGGTTCACACGTAACTAACATCCCCTCATGAGTATTTCAGGTGCATTGATCGAGGTCATAAAAAAGTTTAAAATATTGATTTTTAGGGGAAACACGATTTTTTGGGGTTTATCTGCATTGTCTGTGCACACATAATGGGTCAATATATGTGCTGGCCAATTTTGGTCAACTTCAGGGGTTGACTTGACTAATTCCAACATGTTTGAGGTCATATGATGGTGGAATGGAGTTGAAGATGAGGGTCATGCATGCCAAAGTGGTGTATTCAAGTGTAATTGTTGGAAATGGTGCAAGTGAGCAATTTTAAGGTGATAGAAATGGTCACATTGCGTTGTTTTGTTGCTAAGTATATTTCTCTCTCTTTTTTTTTGTTAGAGGCATTGGGCCATAGAACCTAATTTCTTAACGGTCTTATTGTCAGGATAATAAACTTCTAAGAATGTGCAATTATCATCCTAGCCTTCTTAGTTGAAATAAGTAGCATCGTTTGGAATGGTGAAGATTATGAGATAGTGAATGTACACCCTAAAACTTGTACATGCCACTTCTAAGGTCTAGACTCATACTTCCCATGTTGATTCCAGATGTAAGATTGTCTAAGGATGACATCACATACTTMYGATGGAGCAACATCATTGAGAACTTCATCATRCAATGAYCGAAATGTATATGACATGTTGCATTKTTTCTTAACAAGCATATCATTTTCCTTTTTATATCCATCCAMGAGRATARGTGTAAGGACTCTACTTGAGGTGCCACAGGTAGTGGCGTGACATATGACGTGATGAGAAAACTTGGMRAAAGGTGCACAATGAGTCTATATGTTTTGGTAGCCTTGATGACCAACTTGYAGGTGGTAGCCATAAGGTGGTTAGGATAATGTGYTAATGCATATGCTAAGAGGATCAAGGATGTCCAGTTGAGTAGGGTGAATGACCAACGAGGTGTTGCATGGAAAGCTTTGATGGAGGAAAACATGATTCAATGTGATGGATTATGTGCTATCCATGGAARGGAAACACCATTGATGAGTGTACTTAARGTATGTGAACACCTAGTGAAGCAAGGAYGTGATCTTCCAAGACTATCAAGTGTTGGCCTAGATGGATGACAACATGAACTCATGTTGGATAGTTGGTTGTTCAAGTATTGTTGGCTYGAGGGAGGCAATGGTGCAACATTGTTTATGGTTGGGTGTCGATGGTGTACCATTCATTKCCTATGATGAAACAAGCACTTCGACATTCTGCACACTCTAAGGTGCCTACCTTGGGTTTGGTCAAGACATGTCRGTTAGGCGTAGTCTAGGTGATACAAGTGGTTGATGGTCATGCCCAACTAGCAAGGTGACACCAATGTCGTCTAAGGTCAACTTGGCATTGGGGATATGGTTTCGTGGTCAAGTCCTCCCCTCTCCCATATCTTAGAAAATTTCCTTACTAGGAAATCATCTTCTCTAGGCCATTGAGTTTAATGTAGCATAGTGACTTATTAGGATTTGAATTCTTTATCTAATTTGCAAAATAAGAATTGAACGTCTTTTTACAAAATATGCATTATAATGACATGTTTCTATAGTATGGTAGGTCCCTAATACTTGCCAACCTCCATGTGTAAATATAGGGTTAGGCCTACATGGTGGAGATGGAAATGGTCTATTTGATGCATCTACTAGATAACTAGGGTTGTGCACTATGAGCAAGGATCTCCCTACAACAAACTTGTACATGTGTTCCACCCATTCCCAATGGTTTGAGGGACGACCTCACCATTGAGTTGGTTGAGCAATGTGTGCACACCAAGCGTTATGACACAACTAGCTTCACCCATCTTCATGTGATTGATGGGTACCTATGTTTGTCCCTTGCGATTTTAGTAGAAAAATTTCTTGAACTTGGACACATGGAGAACAACGGATGGAAGTAAACATTGGTAGATCTATAACCTCCTATTGAAGGTTGGGGATCAACCCTCAAGGATAAAGATGACCCCTCTCCTCTTGTTGTATCATTGCCTAATGCAATGTTTCATGCTAACAAGTTGTTCGTTTTATTATGCTATTGTCACACTATCTATGTCGCCTTTAAGGAAAGACTTTACTTTTTTAACAACCTTATGACAAAGTTTTCTACCTTGGACAATTAGTTGCTAGGTGTATTGGCTCTTTTTGCTTGTGCTTATGGTGGTTTCTCTAAGAAACTTTCTTTTTTTAATATAAAATTCTCTATACATGCATGAAGCATATTGTTTGAAAACATATTCAAGTGTAGCCAATAATGTGATCATTAGTAGTTGCTCCATATAGAGAAACAAAATGTATTTTACAATTTAGTACAAGGGAGATGTGTAGTGTTCCTACCTAAAGTAGACATAACATATGATATAAGTTTACCTAATACAATTTTTTTTAATTACAAATATATCAACTTAATATGACTAAGAAATATACCAAAAAACTAGATCTCATTTTATTTTATGCCTCTATACTTTATAAAAATAAAATAAATATATACTAATTTATAATATCATAGATTATGTCATATTAAAAATAAAATAAATATATACTAATTTATAATATCATAAATTATGTCATATTAAAAATAAAATAAATATATACTAATTTATAATATCATAAATTATGTCATATTAAGTCATATATTCCCATTCCACATTTAACAAGAATAAAATAAATATATACTAATTTATAATATCATAAATTATGTCATATTACATCATATATTTTATGTTTTTTACACATAACCTAAATTATACATAATGGTGTTATGATATTTTGAAAATCCATTTACATTGTAATTTCTAAAGTATCTTTCAAGTTGACTATGATATTTTGAGAGCCTATTTACATAATAACTTATAAATTATGTATCAAGTTGACTAAACCAAAAGCAATGTCAAAACAAAATAAAAAATATGATAATAAACTTAATAATGCATATGGTCAAAATGTTAAATGCTAAACCAAAAGCAATGTCAAAACAAAATAAAAAATATGATAATAAACTTAATAATGCATATGGTCAAAATGTTAAATGCTATAGTGTGAATGAACATGTAAAAAATAAAAACAAAACATGTTATGACTTTTTAAATATCTACATAAATAAAAAAAAACAAAACAAGTTATGAATTTTTAAATATCTACACCTTTGAATTCATTTACACCTTTGAATTCATTTCTAGATTTAAACTCATCATTGAAAAAAACTTTTTATTTTATTTATAAAACAGCAAAATAATTCCTTGCTTAGYTTATTGGCAATGAATTTAGTCTTCATTTCCATATATGATCCTCTTTCCTTTTTAATGATGAAAGGATTTTGCTTATAATCTATGCCAGCATCATAAAGTCTTCTAAACCAAACAAAAATTAAATCTCATAATCATACACATGAAATTGGGGTTTAACAGAGGCCACCAATCAGGAGAGAAGGTTCTGCATTTTATACATATAAATGGGGATTTTTCCCAGCTTTGAAGTACATATAAATCTGTGCTCTTCTAATCATTTCTCCAACCATCATCTGGTGAGAAGTCGGATCTAAAAATTATAAAATGAATGGATAACCCTTGCATTTTTCTTGCCTGGTGAGTAGTGTACACGTACCCACCCCACCCCAAGTATTCCTACTCTTCGCTTATCGCCAACCCTTTAAAAGCATTATAATAATGATTTAAGAATGCAAACACAAATCCAGATTCTGAAAACTAAACATACATTCAAACCAGATCCTGACCTTACACGTGTGGGTCAACAAATTTGAATCGTCATTCACCTGGAATCATGGCTGATCGAGGGATTCCAGTGCTTTACGACAACCAGAAGGGGTTTGAATTGCCATCAAGCTGTTGGAGCTCTTTCATGTCCTTTTGAATTGTAATTTCTTACACCAAATACAAAAGTAAACCCTCCCCTAAATTGTCTGCACCCACTCAGTCAGACTGCCCAGTTCCTTCCCACCCAAATCTGTGTATTTTTCCACTTTATATCTTCTTCACCCAAAGCAAGGGCAAGGCGTCCTTTTTCACTGCCATTGACCAATCATCATGCATTCATGAGCTGTTTATTGACTAATTAAATTGCTTCAATTCTGGCTGTTTATGGCAAGTCGGTAAACGAAATATTCTTCAATTTGATTCGGATGAAAAACATATCTAAAAATCACAAAACTAAACAATTTAGTAAAGATTAACCCACAGGTTTGAATTGGGAAACAAGGTTACTTTGCAAATTTTATGATTTGCTTAGCATTACCAAACATTTTGGACGTTTTCCTTGTCTTTTTATGATAGGTTTGATAGTATTTGACTGTCAAAATGCTCCATGACCGTCAAATTTTAGACCTCCTTCCCCCACATCTCCGTTTACAGATTGTATATTTTGTTGTGCTAAGATCGTGGAATTGGATAAAAGAGAGCTAACTATAGCAGAATCCGCTAGCATACCGTTAGATCACAACCCAAGCAAAAAATTTTGTTAACCCAATCACATGTCCCCCACCACCACCTCTGACTCTCACCGACTTGGACTCCCTCTGTATAGACTTTGCTCTGTATGCGCTGCAACATGCCGTTTCCCCAAGATTTAATGCCACAACGGTGGACGTTTCACGTGAATGCCAAGTCAGCAAAACTTGCAATATGACTTTCACAATTAAAAAATGGGAGGCAGGCAGGTTCTGAGGCAGCAGCCGACCAAAAGGGATGCATAGTGTGATCCCATTGAGAGCAGGAGAATGGAATGGAGTCTTCCATGAAATCTGGACCCACGCTTGCACGCTTACCTGCCCAACTGAACAGCAGCAGCAGCCTTTTTTCACCTCATACATGTCTCTAAACCATCTTTTACTCCTTTCCAATCCCAGCGCTCCAATTTCCAACGGTTTTGGACTGACATTTTTCCATGACCCAATGTATAATTTGTTTCATGCTTTTTCCCATCTGCCATCTGAGTGGGTTTCTCCATTAATGGACGTATCAACTGTAAAATCCCCTTAGTTTCCGTTCCTAACCGTTTTACAGTCCGATTCTTTGTTTGAGGATTTTGTGAAAATCCCATGGAATATTGTGCTCTATTTTGGCAAAAATTCACGACTGTGCAGCCGCAGCCTATGATTCGCTGARTTGTGGATTTTCTTTGGTCATTTTCGGCTGCATGCAAGCAATAGTACCCATGGCATAACATGTGGCACACCAATTAAAAAAATAATTTAGCCTATTCCGAATATCGTCCACAAATTTTCTTGGTATTTTTTTATTCTGTGCGTACGTCAACGAGCCACTGGAAAATTATGCGACTAATTTTGGGTACAAGTTTCAAGTCCTTGGTCATGTARTATGCTTCAATGGTTTGGCAGCAGGCTGGAATATCAAACAAAAAGAAAACTTGAGTTTTCGTCGAGCTCACAGAGGTGGGCGAGTTCCTTACAGATATCTGCACCATGGTGGTGTGTAAATGCCACAAGGTATGTTTTTTGTTGTTGTTGTTGTTGGGCTATTGATCTTCTGTCCTTGTTTTTAAATTTGAATTCATCCAATTTCTTTTTCATTAAAACAATACTCAGTTCTTGAATTCTGAGATGTTTAAAGCTCCAAATTTGGGCTCTAACCATGTATGTTTGTAATTTGGAATGAAAAATCCCAAAAGAAATAGCAGCCTGAGATTGTTTGATGCGAACAAAAAACCCAAAAGACGAACACCGTGATTCGCAATATACGTTGGGTAATTTTTGAAAGTTGACAGTAATTTCAATACCGGTGTTTCCTGAAGTTCATGGCCATGAAAAACCAAAGAGTGACATCATTTTTCCAATTAGCGAGCTTGTTTCCGACGCTGGTTTAATGCCATCAATTTTTTTTCCTGTTTAGGCCTATTACTTTTGTTGGTTTAGGGCCTGTTTGTATATACTCGTTTTGAAATGTGAACATGGTTGAACATGAAGAACATGAAGAACGGTATGATGTACGCAGCATATTAAAATATAAATCTATGTCTTTGGGCTTGGTTGGTTGTAGAGCAGGTGTGTTGCTATTACCCACCAAGGTTCAAGTCACCCTAGAAAAATGTTCAAATTCCCCAGAAATATGTTCGCCCCTGATGGGCTCACCTGCTTAATTGCGTTTCACTGTAATATCCCATGTTGGAAGATGCCGCTGACTGGAAGGTTGTAAAAAAAAATATCTACAATTTTAGTTCAATAATTGCGATCTCAAAGAAATAAAAGGGGAAAAAACAATACTGTTGCTTGGATTTAAAGTACTATCTAATGATGGGGAGAAGAATTTTAATATTTCTTATGAATTTATTGACATGTTTGGTTGTAGTTGCAGGCAACACAGCTGTATTGTTTCATGCACAAGGTCCCTGTTTGTGGAGATTGTGTATGCCTCCCTGAACATAGCACATGTGAGGTATGACGGACTTATTTGGGCAATGGACATGCTTCTGAATAAAAGGATTTATAATCTTCAGGATGTGTTTTTTATATCACTGCTTTTAATGTTTATAATGGTGCTTTCCAACATTTTAATGGTTGGCATGGTCTCATGTTATATCTGGTCTGATGGTATTTCAGATTAGAACTTATTCAGAATGGACTGTGGATGGATTTCATGAATTTTCCTCCAGGTGTAGCTCATGCTCACAAACATTCAATAATACAAATGACCCTGTCATTCGGCTGAGCTGCTTACGTACGTAGGTTTTCTTTTTATTTTTAAACCTTCCCATTCCCAACTAGGCATCCATGACACCTAAGACTTTCTGTCAATATGTAATGCTTCTTATTGTTGACTACAACACTAACAGACAATATTTTGGTCCAGATGTTCTGCACACTCACTGTTTGCTTCAACTTTTGCAAAGATCTCCATCTGCAACAGGTTACACATGCCCTTCATGCATGTCAAAGGTAAATTTCTCTCCATTTTTTTCAGGACATATAGCACGGTTTATGGGTTTTCATGTTTGGGCCTGGTGCAGAAGCCTTCAGGATACATGTTTGATTTGATTGCTTGCTGGGATGTGCATCCTTCATGGGCGTTTTCATCTATAGCTTGAATATTGTATAATGAGCCATTGTTAAATTGATAAGTAAAGCAGTTTCTGTTTCAACCTGAATCAAAATTTTGAGAGATATGACTCAATTTTTATAGGTCATAGAAATCAACTTCAATGGAAAATGATCTGGATCATCTCCTGCTAAAATTTCATGGTTTAATTTCCATTGCACATCTGCCTACATTGCTGTTCATGTACCCTAACTAACTTTAATATAATTCCTGTGAATAGGTGTGGGATTTCTTCTTTAGCAGTAT
>SNQJ01S0046309.1:6687-18433 GCA_010110895.2 Picea sitchensis
AATATATATCAACAATTTGTAACAATAATATCATCAACCAAACCTGATCTAATCACCAAGACCAATCACCAAAACAACTCTCAACCATATGCACAAAATCACCAGGATGTGAATCAAACAAAACTACTCATAACAACTCACAACCATCACCCACACATGCCTCTACCAAGTATGTACCAATCACAACCAAGTACAAATATGTACCACAACAAGTGCATGAACTATGGACCAAAGACATACTCCAAGATAACAAACAAATGGCCTCTAGCAATACATCACACTAACTATAAACCAAATACCATAAACCCTTACATTAGACCATGTCCCAAAACCTTACTGTTATATAGCCTTAAACATGTACCACTCATAACCCAATCATATACCAAGACCACTAACAAATTCTTCTCACAATGCATCACAAGATATACCAATAAAACCAATCCAAGTGCACCAACAATGTGCCCCAACATATCTACCTTAAACCATACATTACAGTGTATACCAAACATCTAAGAGAGTATGTCCCAAACTTCACAAGATCATGCCTTAAGCATGCTCCACAACACCAGTAAGATACAATATGAAAACATAACCATGAACATACCTTTAACTATGTAGTATCCCTACTATACCCGATCTCTGACAAACATACCTACAATCTCTCCTTAGATATTGAAACCTAGAACAAGCATCTTCCTCCTTTCCCTTTATACAGATCCGTGCTTTCCCCTTCCACAACTCATGGGTATCCGTGTTTTTGTGTTCCTGTATCCCGTGGATGTACACGATTTTTATTTCTGCAGCTCACAGATAACCTTGAGAAACCTGGTTCATTCAGTTCCTTCGTAGCTACGAAACTTTCGTTCCTTCAAACCTTCTCTGCCTCAGATCTACGGTTTCTCATATTTGTCAATGTATACCTACAAATAAACTTTCACAAAATGGATATTCAATAATGTTCAATAGGTAGGTAGGTGCTAACAGGAGTTCCTTGCTCTCTTATTTATACTTTCCAAGTGCCTTCCTCTAGAAATTTCCTTGTAACTGTTTTACCCCTTTCTCCACCTTTTAGGGATAACAACTTTCTTGTTGTAACTAATAATTTCTAATTAGTCAAATCATAACTTCTTTACCCTTAACTACTTTCTTGTTGCAACCACTTTATTATTTAAATAATTTATCTTTGCAACCACTTTGACCACTTTATTATTTAAATAATTTCKCTTTGCAACCACTTTTCCATAATTAGAAACCTCACAACTTCTTGTTGCAACTAATTTATTTTTAATTATTTACTTAATGCAAAAACTTTCTCTTTGCAACCAGTTTTCCATAATTATCAAACTCACAACTTCTTGTTGCAACTAATTTATCCATAATTAATTTCCGTTCAAACCACTTCGACTATTCAACCTTTTTATTTACAACTACTTTACCCATAATTAATTTTTTGTTATAACCACTTTATTTTTAATTATTTTCTTTTTGCAACCACTTTGACTAGGAATATTCTTGATGACTTTCTAGAATCTTTCTAGAATAATTGACTTCTTGTTGACCTTCTAGGGGCTTCTAGAATACTCTTGAGGGTCCTCCAACTTCCCAAGGCCATATCTCACTAACTGTGAGGAACCACGTGACATACCACTTATCACCAGAAATGGGATGACATGTACTATCCATCTAGAATAGTATTACATGCATATTCACTAATATTCATGCCTTTATACCTAAAAAAAACTCAGATCCATTACCCATACCTTTGTTCTACCATAATTCGCTACCGGACTTTTCCAAGGGTTGACATCAATGACAACCAACTATCCAAACCAACTGTCCATCAACCTAAGCCAATTGTCCAACAATATGTATATATTATACTTAAATGCTTGAAGGCATAATATGATTTCCTGAGCAAGAGGACATTAAGGAAAGCACTGTGCTTGCCTAAACTGAATAAGTCCATGAATACCTAGATGACCCTAGATTAATGGGGATGAATTCTCTTGATTGAGCAATAGTTGGAGGAGGACGTGTTCTACTCCTTAGAAGGAGCTAGTGTGAAATGATAAAAGAGTAACTGAGCAAGAATGCTCTGATTATGAACATGAGGCAATAGTATTATTCCTTTAAAGTTTACATGTAAATGATTGTGAACAATCGTGAGATAGAATGGAGTGTAAATAAATATTTGTGTGATACTGTAAAAGTTCCTATGGAACACACACACACACACACCCACAATATGCTGATGCATGTGGCTAGGTGAGGGAAAACACCATTTGAATACAAAACTAATAGAATAATGTGCATGTTTGAATGTGTATTTGGAATGCATCATAAGAATGCATGTTGATATTCCCAATGGAATATTGGGTGAATCTATGAAATGATTAAGTTGATGTGGACTCAAGGTTGAGGTCATTTTAGATGGTATTGGGTATGCAACAAGAGGGTTGCTTGTTGAAGAAGTTCCCTATGGAGGAACTGTGTAAATAATTTGACAAGAGAATATAGTCATAACCTTAATGATTGCTAGAAAAATTAGTCAGTGAGATGCAATCCTATCTATATAAGGATCCTAGATTACATTAGAAACATAATGCATGCATAGGAGACATGCAAATGAATGTTGACCAATATGATATGGTAAATGTGCATAATTGCATTGATTCATAATTAATTTGTGAACTAAATTTTGTTGTTGTGAGTGTTTTGTTATATCCAGGAAGGGCCAGTATGAACTTGACCAAGACTGCTCAAGGAATAGAGCAGGTAGAACCCAAGAGGGACATATTGCAGAAACAAAGAAAAGGAAAAGGAGGAATACTGGTCCAGGAGGATCTTCACACATGGGAAGGACTTTTACTTTGCTCACCATGTCGAGTTGAAATTGGTGATGAAGTGGTGAAAGGGTGAATTTATGCGTTTATGAGTTTTATTTTTTCATGCATTTTATTAATGCTTTGTGAGGAAAAGGTCTCATGCATTTAATTATGCTTTATCATATTTTGAAAAAACTCATACATGATTATTCACTTTTGATGTAAAATGATTAATACTTGTGAGGGAAATTAGACTCACATTTTTATCATTAAATTATAATTTTGGAAATTGGTTTTTATGTGAGAAACCACCTCACACAAATTTTCCGTTATTCTCAATTATAGGTTGAGAGAATCAAGGGCATGGATGAAGAGTCTTTGGGTGGTTTTGAGACTTTTCCCATTATGTGCTTGAAGATAGTTTGAGATCCTACATTTATGGATCTTGTTTTTCCTCTTTTGTAATTAGATCCTATTATTGTGGATCTAGGAATTAATGCTCTTTTTAAAGAGAGAGTAAGGCAAAACTATATTATGCCTTATGTGAGCCCTATGTAGGAGGAAGGAAGAGCAATGAGGAATTAATGAGGGGAGTTAAAGAGACATAGTTCTACTATGCCTAAGTATTGAGAGACTTATTCATGTAAGGAATTATCCTTCTTGATGTATGGAGAGATATGAGTGTGAGTAGTCTTCTTGAATCTTCATTGAAGGAGAAGGAGAAGGAATCTATTATGTAATCACTTATGAGAAGGTCCGAACATATTTTGAAGAAGGAATGAAAGCGATCTGTATTTCAATTGAAGCGGGTCCGAAGACGTATCCCAGGAGGGGTAAACTCCGTTACCAACATTGGTTGTCTCTCTCTTGTATTTTCGTATGCTTATTCCATTTTGAGTTCATGTGTGTTATGTATTATTGTTTAAAAGTATGGTTAATAATGGACTCATATGCCCTTTAATACTTATGCAAATAATTCGTCAGAAAATGATTCTCAATTGAAAACTTGTGTAGAGTAAGTACTCACCCGTTTTCAGATCAAGTGGTATCAGAGCAGGATGACTGCTTTGCGTGATAGGAAAATGAGTGAAGCAAGCATAAAGACTTCAATAATTAGAAGAGATAAATAATAACATTCAAGCTGAAAACATAGAGTTGAGGATACTTTTGCAGGTTGCAGAAGAAGAGAAGCAAGAGCTTCAAGAGAGATCTCAGCTTCATGGAGAAGTCCTCAACGAAATTATTAAAGAATTGCAACTCAAATTGCAAACCAAGAATGATCTCTTGGATAAGTTGCAACATGGTGAAAAAATGGAAGACAAAGAGTCTTCTATCATGGATGCACAAACTCAAATTGAGGTATATGATGTTTCTTCATGTTCAATTTTGTCTCAGTATGAAACTAACATGGGCATGAAGCTCCTGACGAAGATGGGATAAAGAGGAGGTGGACTTGGAATTCATGTCCAAGAAGTCATTCAACCATTAGAGGTGGTACAAAGACCATGATTTTCAGGTTTGGGATACGGTCAAGAGGAGATTGGAGAGTGCTCAAAGTCTGTTGAAGCAAGAGCCACTTTAAAAACCATTTCTACATCATTGGATTCCATGAGAGGAGTCAAATCATCTAGTCCTAGTCCTTGTCAGATCTACAACAAGGTTAAGCCTGGAAGGTATAAGGGTCATGGTCAATGAAATTCTTTGATTTTAAGAAGCATGATTCCTGCAAAATGCATTCTTGCACTTGATATTCTAACCGTGATGTAGCCAAAGATCACAGGAAGAAAACTTGGGTAAAGAAGACGAACATGTCCATTGAAAGTGAGACAAAGAAGAAGGAACCTCTTTCACATCCTCGTGACAAGGAGATTCTGTTGAAGGGAAAACAAAAAAAGTATTACAACCATTGTAATCTAAGTGGTCATTGGGAGGAGAAGTGTTGGAAGCTTCATCCTAAGCTTAGTCACACACCAAGAAAGAACTCCGTCGAAGCATCCACCAAGAAAGAGGCTGCACGAAGGGTGATGGAACATGTGGTCAATGTTCCTGCACAGAAACTCAGTTGCCGGAAAAGGGTACCTTCGATTGGTTGGGTAAGATAAGAAATGGTTATCATTTCTACAAAATTGAAATATTCATGTTCTTTAACATATTTTGCAACAAAGATAACATAGTGGAAACTCAGACATCTCCATGGATCTTCTCAATTAGTTACTATATATGCATTGCACCCATGCACTCTTTATTTTCTAAAAAATCAAAAGTAGCGGATCGGTGGTGTCACCGCACCATTTAGTGCTCATGAAGGTCAATGATGGTGAAAGCTACTGGAAGAAGTGTTGGATGTTGAATTTTCCAGTTGTTACTCACACTGCGATCCATTGGCAAGATTCAAACGATATCCAAGAATGGATCGAGGGTTATCATTCCTCCAAGGTCTACGTTGAATAGCGATGAGAGCAGGATTCCCCTCAAGATTTCAAGGTTGCAGATGAGGCTTGCTTAATCGTTAATACGATGAAACCAAAGGTTCGATCTGCAATTGATTAGAGAGATTCCATCATGAGCAGAGAAAAATGTGAAGCCTTGTGACGCATGGGTTTCTTTATTTCACATGTATAATCCAGAATGAACCTCAAAGGATCCTTTAGTTTTTGACAATGTTCACTAGTGGGCCAAGGTTTGGATCGGGATCCTCTTTCAATAGTGCTAACCGAATACTCAAAGGAAAGAATACATGCCATGGTATGGGCATGTAGGCTTCACCCTCAATAACTTGGGCATACACTGAATGAGCCTGATGTCTTCCGTTGACTGCAACATGATGAAGAAACAGAGTGATGATCTCATTATTGATTGGTGTTTCCAAATAATGTAGTGCTAAGACATGAATCATTGCTGGCCTCCATCTGTTTTGAGGATTGTAGATATTCTGCAATCTTTCTATACATTGAAATCGATAGAGTTTTTGTCACTATAGTCCATCGCCTGCAATATATCATAAAAATATCCAAATGGGTGTGGGTTTTGAACCACCAACCAACATTCTCTGTCGTACAAAGTTGAGATCTGGTGCGTGATGATTACGCTGAAGATGCGAATCTGTCACTCGTATAGCCATTGGCAGCCAATGAATCGATTTTCAAGTCGAGACTTTCAGGGAAGAACTCATGAAGTGGTGCAACGACTAACATTTTTTTCCTGAAAAATCGATATTTACTTGTAACAACAAGATATGATGGAGATCGTCTAGATCGATGGCGATCCTATTCTAAATCGACATGCACTCTACCAAGGTTGTTTGCTGTCAAGAACGATTTCTTCAGTCTCTTCAAAGGCATTCTAGAGAACCTGTACTGTTTAAAGAAACAATATGGGTAGACTTGTGGTTTACACATGTTACAAAACTGGAGCATGCAGGCATGAGAATTGATGTTCAAGTATGCATGTGTATCTGGAGATCCATAAAATCTAAAATATTCGGGTCATTTAAATTCTAGCATATTTTGCAGAGATCTTCCTACATGAAGGATTGTCTACTATTTCTTCTTATCATCGGTACGATTTGGGGTTGAATGGTCAACCCACATTTTTCCACCAACAATACGATGATATTGTTATTCATCACAAAGAGTACAAAGAACAAGTCTGTTATTGCTCAGGATTCTAGAGTCATTGTGACTTTATTGAAGCACATATCATCGATATACGTGCCAGAATTCATTTTCTATGTCACCAATTGTTGGGGTGGCAGGTTGACATATTCATGAAGGTCAATTTGCAACATGTTGGTTAAAACCCCGTGGTCGGACGCCTCTAGTGCACTGAAAATTCTTCTTAGATTGCAAGGAAATTGTTGAGTTATGTGATCACACGGAACATATCTTCCCGTGGACCAAGAATCAGGGTGGAAGAATCGAGATAGGCACGCCATTCATGCACATATTGCAGGGATTTTGGTGCTAGGTATCCATTTTTGGATGGCCACCGTTGAAGGAAAACACATATCCATTATTTCCCACAGATCTCTAGAAATATTTGCACTCAGAGTCCCTTTGTTGGTCGACGATCGTTGTGAGGAAATATTCGCAGGTTTAGTGACAACATTTTCTATCACCATGATACTCCCTACGACAATCAAGGCCACCATTATTGCACCATTAAAGGTTCGGTGGATTTCATCTTGGGAAACTATGGATCTGATGCGAAGAAACTTGTTTTTGCTGTGTAGAATGCCCTGACATCCTTTGTCTTCTCTCAAAGAGATGAGGCTTATATGATAGGTCGTTGCACTAAGTGTGCCTGATATCTACACTATGATCTGGCTCGTCCCGTGACAATGAAATCAGGGCTCTATCATTGTGGCTGAAGGGAGATGGGTCCGGAGGCGGCTTACAAAAGTTTGGAATTCCTTCTTAACTCATTCAAAATGTTTTATGATTCCATTGAGCTGATTGTTAAACTACTTGGCATTCTCTTTCATGTTCTTGCAAGGAATATTGACGCCGTGGATGTTTTCACCCCGATCAAGAAGGACTATAGATTCGAGCTCATTCAAGGTAATCTCACCAGTCCATGAGAATGAAATCATTTGAGGTCCGTCAGATCACCTCAAGACACCTGGTCGGGTACTTTCGTCCATGCAACGCTGGGTGAACGCCCCCATAAAACTGATTTGAAGACTCATCATTCGAAATCAATAGCTGAGTGTGATAAGTCATATTCCTTGCTAGTAATTTCGTCTGTAACATATGATTGGCACTCAATGACGATTGTCATTCAAAACATGGATGACATTACTCTGTTTTGGGTGATTAACGTTTCATTCCCGAACGTGGTCCTCACAAACCAGATCATCTTTCTTTTTCCTGTGCAGCTAAGGGAGATAAGATCATGCTTTCTAGAAAACCAGAGAGAACGGATAAGACAGACCAAGGGGTCTGAACCGGGATATTCAAATAATATGACAAATTTATGGCCACACAAATACTGGCCATAAATACCAGTGAAAATATGGCCACACAAATACTGGCTACGCAATTTCACACAAAGCCTGCAGATGAACCAGGAGAAGATAAAGAGGTCATATTAAATCCCATCATGAAGGATTTGATCATCAACGGATATGCAGATGAGCCCCACACGCGATTTTTCAAGAGGAAAAGGAGCAAGAGATAGAAGACAGAGGTTAAATTTGAAGCTATAGAAAGTGTTGGAGAAAACCAGCCTACTTGGCTTGACACGTTAAAAGAAGAAATTGCTAATCTGAAATAGATTTCAAGCTAAATTAAGTATGTTTCAGAAAACATTGTAATAATATAGACATGTGGCATTCAAAGCAAAAATATCAAATATGTCAGTTTTGATTATAACGTCCCCTAGAAAATAGGAGTACAGTTGTTGTACATTACTCCTTCGTTGTAACTGATGTCTATTTTGGGTATCTTGGGGAAGATTATTCATTTTGAATCCCATATGTAATTTATCTATAAATACTATTAAAAGGATAAATGAAGGTTGGACTTACTGGAGAGGGGCCTGCCCTTATAGCAGGAGGACTTTGTAACTTTCTGAAAGACGAATTGAATATATATGCAGAAGATTTTTGAAGTCTCTATGAAAAGATTCTAATGGTGGTGATATGAGTTTTGTCTCTTTTCATTGTATGTATTTCTTGTGTTATTCATTCCATTTACAATTTCTTTTGTTCAAATTGAAGAGTTAAAAAGCTTAGAATTCGTCTTATGATGCTCGGCTTAAGAAATTCGAACTATGTGTGTTTCCTCTTAACTAATTCAGGATTCATTTCAGTAATGCTCTGATGTAGTTATTTGTTTTCTCTTTCCTCCAACACCTTGCTCAAATACAATTTACAACTCAGATTTATCACCTCAATTAGCCTTTATCCTTTAGAGAGTTCTACTTTCCAGTCATTGTTTTCATTCAATTTCAGAATTTTGACTCCATATCCCTAAGTGTCCCTCCCCTTCCTTGACAACAAATTTATTAAAAAACCCCAAAACAAACTAAATCTAGCCACTGATTTCCAAAGAAATATCAAGTGACATGAGAGAGCCCTCTTTGAGCTGAACATGCTAGTACCCATCTCTAAAGTTTGTTGAAACAGTTACCTCTGTCGTTTGTCTATCATCCAGACAAAACTTACAGAGTGATAACATTCTGGCGCCATTGTCGGGGACGAAGTTGAAAAATTTTCCCTGGGAAAGAATGACACGGCTGAGTTCTAAGGTCTGAGAGCAACAAAAACCTAGGCACATATTGGTTGTATTCCTACTCTGGCGACTCCACACATCAAAAATCAGTTTGAAGGTGATTCCACTAGTAGAAGGATCCAAAACTTTAAATTTTTACTGGCAACTCCACTCTCAATGTAGAATCCATCTTACAAAACATCATTGGCGACTCCACTGTCTGAAGATGAGATCCCTAACAGAGGTATGAAAATACGTTATGGAAGAAAACAAGTACTTAAAAATGGTTTTTTTCCAAGGCATTATATTGTTTGTCGTAAGTTGCCTCTGGTCCTTTCCTGAACATACTAGACAAAGTTTTCTTCACCTAATGCATGCAAATGATGATCATGATAATCCTGAAATTGTATATCCTCCTCTTAATATTATACAAGTATCTCCTCATTTTATTACCGATTTTGATAAAAATATTCCATCTAAGCCATGTGATAACTATAACCAAGCTGATGAGCCTCACGAAACCAAGACCAATATTTCACCTCCCATACTTGATCTAACATTATCCAAGACTCAGTACAGATACATACCCTTAAAATTACCCCACATCCTTCATGATTTTCCTCCAAAGTACTATGAGTACCTACCTGTGTTTGATGGGGAACAGGGTGCCATCACCACCGAAAAACACATCCAAGTGTTTGAACATTTTATATATATTTTTGAGATTGATCATGATTATTTTTGTATGAGGGATTTCTCTCAATCCTTGAAAAGAGATACCAAAGAATGGTTCAAACATTTGCAACCAGGGACAATTGGCTCATGGGAAGAATTGAAGGGTGTTTTTTCAAAGTTCTGGGGTAAGAAGAAATATCTAGACCTTCAGCTTACATAATTATATACCTTGAAAGGGAAAAAACAATGATACCATTTTCACATTCAGTAGAAGGTTTTCCAGTAATTATTATGATCTACCCAAAGAAATTCGACCCACTGAAGCTCTTGCCATGCTCCAGTATGCCACTACTCTTCACCCAGATTTGTCTTTCCTCCTGATGGAAAGGAGACCTGTGACCTTACAACAAATGTTCAGTGATGCTCAGGAGATTCAACACAATATCCAATCATGTGAACATATTCAAAGTGAAAAATTGGGTGCTCCCCCATGATGATCAATGTGAATAGAGAACATTTGACTAGAATCTTGAGCATAAAATTGATGATATCATAAGTCCTTTTGAATTTTTGAATGCAAATGATTTTGCAGAGGATTATATCCCACTTATTGAAAGGGAAGGTACTTATGTAGTTTCTGTTCCACCCCATGATGGTCATAGAGATGATTGTTTCATATATTCATTTGAAGACAGTCAAGAAGATGAGCTTGCAAATCAGTTTGTTGAGGAACATGTCGATGCCCCAAGTTTTTTATTGTTATACAATATTGCAGATGTTACTGATTTTCCTATATATGATAAATATGATGATGATTATGATAATGATCTCCCATAACAACCAATTGCATTTCCTCTATCAGGAAATGTTTTTCTTCATCAGTATAATGAGAGAAATCAACTTACATATCACAGTCACAAAGAAGAGGGTACTGAAATATATGAAGGAAATTATTTTCCTTTATGCTTTTCTTCATTTGAATTGCTGAAAGAAAATGCTAAGGTCATCGTTGAAACAAAGGAAAGCATGTTGATGCAAAATTACACCGATTCACTGAGACAATTTGACAAGAAATTGCAGCCATTGGTCAAAGAGGAATCTGAAAAGGAGTGTGTTCAACAATCTAAATAAATGGAAAGATGTGCACATGACAGAAGTAAATCAAACGAGGAAGATTTTGAATCAGGTGAAGGAACATTGCCACTATGTTTTTCTTCTTTCAAAACGATGAAGAAAAATGTTTATAATGTTTCAAATCAGAGATCCTCCAAACATGATGTTGAATATCCAGGGTACAATGGACTTACAAAGGAAAACCATCTTAAATTGTGTTTTTAATCCTTTGAGTTGTTGAAAGCAAATCATGAGGTAACAAAGGAAGCAAGAAAGTCTGACTGCAATAACATTGCTTTACACATAAAAATGGTTGTTGATGAGGAAGATCAACAACCTTCACATGCATTAAATGATCATGGG
Organism: Picea sitchensis; assembly: GCA_010110895.2. Taxonomy (NCBI): domain Eukaryota; kingdom Viridiplantae; phylum Streptophyta; class Pinopsida; order Pinales; family Pinaceae; genus Picea; species Picea sitchensis. Next base: position 17,876 of record SNQJ01S0046309.1, read on the forward strand.
GATGATTACATGGGAGGCGATTTAAGTTTAGATTTGCATCCTGTGCTCAACTACTAGCTTGAAAATGAGCATGAAGCTGATCAAGAAATTCTTATTAAAAGTCATTTTCCTTCTCCTGAACTTAATAGAGATTTACAACAAGATTTCCAACAAGACAAAGTGTTTTAAATTTGTCTTTCCTCCCCTGGGAATGATGTGGTTGTTAAATTTCTGAGTGGCCTGGACAGAGACGAGGATTATGAGACTATAAGCAGTGACCAAAAAAATGAAATAGAGTTTCAGGAAAGCAACAAAACAATGCAAAGTGACAGTCATCAAGTGAATTTCCAGAAGGTTAATAAAACCAAACCATAATTGTTTGATGAACAAGAGGATAGTATTGACACATATAATATGGCTTTCATGTCTGAAGATGTTCAAATATATATGAATGTCTTATGACGGGCATGTCTGAAGATATTCAACATCATGAAAACTGGGTGTACTCGTGAAGATGCAGGCAACTCCAATTTGTATGCCATAGTACCAATCTTTTGCAACACCTTATAAGGTCCATAG
>SNQJ01S0046309.1:24199-47277 GCA_010110895.2 Picea sitchensis
GAAAGAAAGTGTTGGTATTGGGGATAAGAAATATGGTGGTGGGGTGAAGAAGGATGATGGAGAAAATATAAAATGAGGGTATGGTGATACAAAGGGTAGTGATGAATCAAAAGGTGATGGTGAATGTAACACCCCTATTTTAATCCCTATGAAATAGAATGTATTATGTAATTGTGACTTAGGTTGGTGAGCTAGTAAAGTTGGAAAATGGGTCAGCGTGCCTAGGAAATGTAATAATTTATATATATTAATAAAATAATACACTGTTGGCTGCAAGGCAGACAAGGACAGGAGACAAGGGGTTATGATTACATGAGAGAGGGGGCTAAAGGGACTAAGTATTTTTATTATATTTTATTTACCCATATTGGCTTTAATTGGGAAAAGTGGTTACATGATCTTCTTGGGAGGAAGGCCATGTGGTTCTTGTTTTCATGTAATTATATAAACATCCCTTGTGGGTTGTTTTGGGGGTTCACCTGTTCTTCTCATTCACTCTTACACCCTTCTCACTCTTTCATTTTTGGTGCCTCATTCTTGCTAATTTGTGTGCTCTTGGTATGAGCATGGAAACAAATGGATGGAAGAGGAGATCCATTGCTAGATGGTTGTAATAAATTATTCATCATTCCAGGAGGGAATGGATGCCAGAGTGCATGATATTTATGGAAGTTCGGAAAAAACTTTCCATAATTGAGAATCCTTGGAGTTTCCAATAGGGATATTTCCTGACGAGTAGCACTGGAGCCCTGGAGAGAAATGGAACAACCTGAGGGACTGCATGGCAGCGAAATGTGTTCATTTATTTGGGTTGTGTAGGATGAAGGGGAAAGAGACTTGGAAATTAGGATTTGTTGTGTGGTTGGGAAACCCTAGAGCTAGTTAGTCAACTGTTGTGTGTTTTAGATTTGGCCTAGGACTCATCCTTGTGAATTCATAGCTCTGGCTCGAGGGTGACTTGTTGTAGAGAGTAAATTAACAAAAATGTCTATCGTTGGGAGGAACGTCCTTAGTCTGCAACCAACTAGTGAATGTTTAATTGCAAAGATAAGTGATCTCTATGTTTTATGTATAATGTATATTCCACTGTGTATTTAATTATCTCTGAGATGTGTTTCTGTGTGCATGCTTGTTGGTTATTTTTTGTGCATGACACACTGTTTGTTTTTTTAATGATGTAGCATGGATCTTGATTAATGAAGGTGAGTCTTTCATGCTTAATTTAGAATTAGTTATTATCAAAATTTGAAATCAGGTTTCAAAGTGCATTGTTGATGTAGCGTGCTCAACGTGATGGTGGCCGATACGTTACAGATTGGTATCATAGCTTCTAGTTGAAACAACGAACTGGTATGGGATGGAATGAGTGTGAATTTGAGAAATTTGTTGTGGGATGGAAAGATTAGAGAGAAAAACCCAAATTCGTGGGAATATTCAAGTTTTAAATAATTCAAATTGTTCGAGAAGTTTAATGGATTTGATCTGTAGAGTTGCAGAGTCAAATTTGACTTGGAAGGTTAAAAAAATTCATATGTTAATAGACATTGTAGCACGACACAAAGTTCTGAGGATCGATGACCGAGATCGTGTTCGATCATGAGATCAAAGACCTAGATTCGTTCTTGAAAAAATAAAAAAGTGTAATGTTTTCAAGTTTGACAAAGTAAGCAGATCAACGAATGAGATTCATTTCGATGGTTGGGAAAATGAGGTAGATCGATGGTCTAAATTCTTCAAGGATTTTTTCCGAAATTTCTAAGTGTTGAAATTTGCCAAAAAAAATGTTTGATTGTCGGCGGTCGATGTTCGAGGGTTGAAAGAATTTGGAAAAATTTTCAGTTTGTTAACAAAAATTTCCGATTGCCAAGGACCGATGGTCAGGGATCGACAAGTTTTTGAAAAGTGTTGAAGTTCGCCAAGAGGCATCTCTGATCACCGATGGTCGACGGATGGGGGATCGACAAGTTTTGGAGAAGTATTGAAGTTTGAAAAGAAGAATCTTTGATTGTCGATGGCCGACGAGTCGAGGATCGACGAGATTTGGTGAAGTGTTGAAATTCGGCCAAATGACATCGAATATTGTCAATGGCTGATGGATCGAAGATCGACGAATTTGGGTAAAGTTTCATTCAGCCAAAGGAAATCTATGAGCCCCTATGGCCGATGGATAAAGGAAGGGGATGACGTGTCATGCCACTTCAACATCCATGTTTCATGCCATGTCAGCCTGGTTGATGCCTTAAGGTGATGTTTCATGCCAGGCCATCATCCACGTGTCATGCCATGCCAGCATAATTTCCACATCAGCGAAGGGATGGACGATTGCCGATGGTCAGGGTTTTGTGAGGTTAGTGATAAATATGGGTTTGTTGGGGAAAATGATCGATGGCTGATGGCCAATGATTAGGCATTGGCAAGATTTGTGGGAAACGCTTAGTTTGCAGAGAAAAACGACTGATGATCGATGATTGAGCGTTGGGGAGATCGGTGGGAAGGTTTCGTTCGCAAAGGAAATAACCAATTATATATTGTCGATTTATGATATAAATAATATCAATGGTCTATAATTATTTCAATTTGATATCGATGGTGTGGATCACACTTAGGCAAAATTGTTCCACAGTTAAAAAAAAAACCATCTAGAACCATTTTTGTATTTTGGCCATAACTAGATAAAATTAAGTCGGATTGAGATGAAACTTATGGGTTTTTTCCAAAAGAAGGAGATGTACAAAAGTTCCTAAGAAGGACATTTTCCAATTCAACTTGGATTTGTTAGAAATTGCAAAATAGTGGTTTTTAAAGATATAGGTCCAGATCATTGGCAGAGGTAAATATTAAGATGAAACTATTGGGGAGAGTCCAAAAATAAGACACACAAATAAACCATGAAATAAATGAATAAATCCTAAGGGGATTGGAATGGGGATGCTGAAATAGGCTAAAATCCACTATTCTGGGCCACTTTTTGGGTATTTTTGAGATTTTCAGAGCAGAAAAAGTGACCTTAGATGGCAAAAATGGAAAATTGTATTTAATCAACATTTTAAATACTCATTGAGAAAAACAAATTTGGTTTTGTAATTTTGTTTTCCAGAAGTACATAGATTGTGAGATAGCTAGTTTTGCTAAAAATTCAAAGTCTGAAAAAATGAGTGAAAAAGAACAAAGTTGCAGATTCCAGATTGTTGTAATTTTTGACTAGATAATCATATTGAAAATAAGAGAATTGATGTGAATTGCTTGTCATTTTAATTATATTCACCTCGTATAAATTTTTCTCTAGTTCCTGACATATTTTCTTTTGCAATTGACTAAAGTTGGCATTTCAATAAAATTACACCACTGGAGAAAATGCACAAAAAGGATGAAAGTGGATTTTTCAGAAAGCCATAAATTTCAGCTCAAAGATAGCATCAGGGTAATATTATAGTCGTTGGAAATATGATTCAGAGGAAAATGACCCAAAATTATTATAATTTGGATAACTTTGATATAATTCTTCTTGAACTAATAAAAAAGAGGACCTGTAACATTAATTGACAAAAAAATTGACATGCATAATTCTAACAAAATGGTTGCTTATACATTTTGTAGAATTAGAAGTATAACCATATAATTTCAAGTCTAGAATTGGATGTTAGATTCATGGAAGCATGACAGATCTTACAGAAGTTGGATGAGGCAATAAAGAGCTACAAGGAAAGTAATGAAAAATGGATAAATAACTCAAGAAGAGAATAATAGAAGGATTATTATTTGGCTTCTACAAAGTGTGAATAAATTGCAGGTACAAGAAAGAAATAATCCTCACATAGGGAATGAAGATGGAAGGCGAATAATGTCATTAATGGGCATATAAAGGAATATTAAGACTCCATATCCTTGAAGGAAGAAAGGTGTAGATAGTTGTAAAGCTTGATGTGAAAGAGAACAAGGAGCTTAAGAGGTGGTGTGTGAATAATATCTATGTCTCAAGCACAAGAGTTCCAAGGAAGGATTTGTTATATATGACTTAGATACTTGTTTAAAAGTACTCAGACAAAGAAATTCAATTAATTATATCAGAATTCATAGTGGAAGTATGATACCAATGCAGAGAAATCGGAGATAGAAAAATGAATGCTCTTTCACTTGAAAAGTGTTACTAAATGAAAATAGAATTCCATTGGGAATGGTATTAAATGTGAAAGGTATGGTTTCATAGGGAAATGTTAATGAAGTAATCTAATGGACAACTAGGAGTAATAGTATTTGGTTCAATAATGGTGTGGTAGTAGAGTGATGGAATTCTCTAAGCTACTTCATTCCAAGGTTCTGGAATGTTTCATAAAGGTAAATTTTGGATATGATTGCCTAAGAGAAGTTTTTGAAAATAGAACGCCTCGATTGGATTGCAGAATGGCCAATTGGAAATTGGTTCACTACTACACATTGGAAAAATTGTGACGATCTAATTGCGATGTTATGGACAAAATTGGCCATACTTCCGAAAAATAGAGGATTTTGATTTTCTCCATTCTGCCCGATATCATCACACTTGCGACGTACTTTCAAATGATGTCACTCTTGAGACGAAGTTCATAATATGTCTCTCTTGTGATGACATCAAATGTGTGTCACAATTGCGATGGTGTGAAAATTAGGTTTCCCCCCCTAACGGTCACCCATTATTTGACATAGTCAACATTGACTTGCTCAACCATCGTCGAAATTGTGATGTTATGTGCATCGCACTTGTGACAGTGTGGAAACTAGGTCCCCCCCCCCTAATGGTCACCCACTATTTGACAAAGTCAACATTGACTTGGTCAACTGTTGTCAAAATTGTGATGTTATAAAATATATAAATATGTTTCATTTTACATATGTTGCGACAAGTTTTCTATAACAACGAGGGTTCAAAATGGGTATAAGGTCTTCTTCATGAAAAATAAACATTTTTTTTTCATATGTTATAATAGAAAAATATAATAGATATTCTATTATACACCACTCAATTTTATAAGATAATCATTAGTATATCTCTATGGGGAAGAATGTCATAAAACATTAGAGGTGGGAAAAAAATTAAAGAGGGTGAAAAGGGTGAGGGTAAATGTTATTGGCCATGCAAAAATTGTTGTACTAGACATCCCGAAAGAGTTTTAATAGCAACAATTAAAACAAATTGTAGAAAATATGGGCACATGGATGGGGGATCAAATGAATATCATCCCATGGTAATTAGCTATATATATATTCATTATTTGTTTTAATATTGATTGTATTCTCAAACTTTTATACTGTTTTATACATGCACTAATTTTTCATGATTGTTTGTAATTATAAAGTTATATTTTCCCCCCAACTTTCTGTAGAAAGCACCAAGTAGTAGTAGAAATGATGTTGTACAAGATGAGGAACATGAAGCAGATAATGAATATCAAGTTAATGATCCCATGGAAGTAGATGACAATAATAACATAGTTCAAGATGATGGGGAAAATCAAATGATCCAAGACTTATTCAGTCATCCAGATGAGGATCATGGGGACAATAGTGATGGTATTTATGATGAAACTCTGCTTGAAAAGGCAAATAAATGACTTTATAAAGGGTCAAGAGAAAATATTATCTCCACTACATTGTTGTTGGTGAACTTAAAGGTTACGAATCATATTTCGAACACTTGTATGACACAGATCCTAAGGTATGTAATATGTTTCATCACATATACATACAGGTTTAATTTCCCCCCCTTTTTAGTGTTAATTAATGTGTAAAATAAACATGCAATATTTAAAATTACTATTCTTTACATTAACTAGTTATTTTTTATGTTTTAGATTGTTAGGTGAATTTTTGTTACCCTCGTCAAATATTTTTCCTCGCACATATCAATATTTACATGCCATCATGAAAGACATTGGAAAGGAGTATCAAAGTATAGATGCATTTCTGAATGATAATATTATATATTATGGAAAACATGCGTAGAAAACAAAATGCTCGGTATATGGTATCAGTAGATATCAAACTGATCAATTAACAAAAATGGTGCCTCGAAAGGTTCTCTGACATATTCCTATAATTCCACGTTTGCAACGACTGTTCAGGTTCCAAAGAATAACACAGTTTATGGATTACCATGCATGAAAGAGAATTGAAGATGGCGTTCCTCGAATTCCTGCAGATGGTTATGAATTTAAGGAAATTGATGAAAAATGGCTAGAATTTACAGATGAACCTCGTAATGTTTGGCTTTCATTGGAAACTGATGGTGTTAATCCATTTGGAGAGCTTTGGTCTATTTACTCAGTGTGGCCTATTTTTGTTATCAACAATAACATTCTTCATTGGATGTCAATAAAGAGGGAGCACATAATTTTTACAATGATTGTTCCATGTATTTGTTTACATTGATTTTTCGAATGTAAATTTTTCATTTTTCTCTTTTTTTTCATAATATCTTTTATTTATTTATTTACATATATATACATACCATCATAGTAATTTCATGTAATTTCAAACAATTAGGTAAGTACCAAGTTAAATACATGAATGTGTATATCGAGCCTCTTATCGACGAGCTACTAAAGTTATGGGAGGGCATCACTATGTATGACATATGTAAACCAATTGGGCAAAAGAGAGTTCAATGTCGGGGAATACTTTTATGGACAATTCATGATGCCCCAGTACTAACACATTTTTGTGGCATGTAACGTTCCATATTGCATGCTTGAATAATATATAATTAATTGAATATATCATGCATGTTGTTTAAATAATCCTTTTGTATATTAATAATTCAGATTAATCCATCTATTGCAGGTCTTCAAACAAAGGGTAAATTTGCATGTCCATTTTGTGGTCCTAAGATGAAATATCGCCGGTCAAAATTTTTAGGAAAGGATGTGTTTGATGAGTATAGACACTCCCTCTCTAAGAACCATAAGTATCATACTACTGGAAAAGATCTTTTCAATGGGAAACAAGAGGCTAGACTAAAACAACAAAGAATGAAACCTCACCTATGGAAGTTTCCAAAAGACATAATTAATCCTTGAGGTATGCATTTTGTTTATGTATCGTAAATGGAATCATTCTTTGAAATGTTATTTAATCATTCAATTTATTTTACTGCATTTGATAAATAGTGTTCTATTTTTTTTTATGCTTCATCAATGTCGTCATCGTGAAGGTAGTAATAATGGGCTTCCACAAGGAATGAAATGCTATCCTACTCAATTAATGAGGTTACCTTACTATGAGGAGTTAAACATAGTTCATTTTTTTGATACAATGCATATCGGGAAGAATGATACAGAAACATTATGGCGAATCATAGATGGCAGGAGGAATAAATAAAAAAAATTCAAAATGCGTAATGACATTCAGGAAGCCAATATGCAATGCAAAGTGTGATCCGATCAAATAACGATGGAGACCAAAATAACCTTCCATGGTTATTAACAGAGCAACAAAGAAATGGTGTAAAAGAGGTCATTCATAGAATTAAATTTCCCACAGGTTTTTGTTCAAACATAAAGAATATATTAACGAAGAAAGGTGAATTTGGTCGGGTAAGAACAAATGATTGGCATACCTTCAATAAGGTAACTAATAATTTTAGTATTCATATTTATATATTGGTCGTATACATTTTTTGATATTTTTATTTTTTTTTGTCTAGTTTTGAAACAAGTAATGATTCATTTTTATTGTTACAATATGTTCTACCTCTATCTCTCCCAAATGAATTTGACAACAACGTCAAACAAGTTATATATGATCTTGGAAAATACATGAGGTAAGTAGATGCAATATATATGCAAACAAAAAATCATTTTTTTGTTGTACTTAATGACATGTGTTTTACTTGTAATTTAATATGTATTATGTCTTGTTGAAACATGTTATTTTCTTGTGTCATTATCTGTAGATGGTTGTCATTGAAATAAATCCATGAAGATGATATAAACTATCAGAAGAGAGAAATTCCTCAGCTAATGTGTGAAATGCAGAAGTATCTACCTCCAAAAATTTTCAATGCACAAGAACACTACCTCATACACCAAGTTGAGGAGATTGAAATGTGTGGACCTATACACACAAGGTCAATGTGGATGATGGAGAGGCACTTGAAATAATTGAAGGCTTTGGTTAGAAAAAGAGCATGTCCTGAGGGTTCTATGGTGGAGGGATATATGGTATCTAAATCCATGGTGTATATTAGTCAATATCTTCCTAAATTAGAAGTGCAAGCTATTCATGCAGTGGATTGCATTTGAGATGTGAACTCCATCAAAAAATTTGAAGGAGAGCAATTGTTGGGGAAAGGTACAATGAAGAAAATGAGAAGTAATTAAATTATGGATATTTGTAATAAATATAAATTTTCATTTTTTTGTGTAAATGATCATACTCATTTAATATTTATTATTTCATCATTTATTAATATTTACCATGGTTATAACTAATATTTAATATTGGTGAATTGAATTTTTTTGATCGGTCAGTTGCTCAATATTGGGATGCACTACATTTATACATTGCAAACAATATTGACTGGATGAAGGTATGTATTGATAGATGTAAACAACATCATGGCTGTAGGTTATCATGGAAATAACTGTCTGAATTGGTTAGATAAGCTCATCATAATGGATATTTCGATGTTACGCAGAGGGAAATAGATTTAGCATACTGTTTGAAAGATGGAAAGGAAAGAAAATTCACCCATTTTATTCAGTTATTTTATATTATATTAATGTGAATTTATGTATGTTTTTTTCAAATTATACTTTCCAAGTTATATAAATTTGTCTATTATTAATTGACAATACATATTTTACATTTCTGGCATATTACAATTGAAACACCACAAAGCTATGTGGTGCAATGGTCGTAAATTTCACATCAAACAATTGGATGAAACCAGGAAATTTTTTGATAGTGGGATAACTGTAGTATTTCAGGTCACTATTTTTTCCTCTAGGAGTGACATACGTCCTCGAGAATATGAAAATAGATACTATGGGTTTTTGAATGATATAATTGAGTGTGACTTTAATTCCTTCAAATTAGTTCTGTTCGATGTCAAATGGTATAGGTTACGAATGCATGAATATGGTGAGGAAATAATTGTTATTCAACATGCCAACGGATTTCCGATGATAAAAACAACATTTTTTGAAAACACAAATGTCCACTATGTTTTTCCAAGTCAATGTGAACAAGTCTTTTACTCAAAGGTTCCAGGTAAGAGTGATTGGTCATTTTTTGTTATATATGATCCAAGAGGAAGGCCAGTAAAGTATATTGTAGATGAAGAAGTAGATGACATAGATATAGAGCATGAAGAATATGGGTCGACAAATGAAGAATATGAAGAAGATGACCTAGGTGTGGGAGACAATGCGTCACTTCTTGATGATGATATCGATGAATATATTCTTGAAAAGGAAATTGATGACGATGATGATATCATCAATCCTTTCAACATTGTTTTTGAACTAGATTTTGATACACATGTCGATTTGGATGATCAAGAAGAAGATACAGAAGAAGGATGATACAAATGTTGCGTTGGATGAGGTACATAACTATATATTTTAATTTTTATGAATTATTCTCTTTAAATAATATTTTATGTGGGTTAATTACATGTTTTTAAGTTTTATTTCAGTTTTGTTTTGGTAATTTGTATGCATAATTACTATGTTTCTTTTGTTTATTTTCTATTTTATAGATTAGGTATTGCGGAATTGAGAATGATGTGGGGTGGGGGGTGGGGTGGGGAACCATATGAGATTCCACCTTCATGTGGTTGGCCTTATTTAGTAGAGAATAAATTATTCTCTAAACCAAGAGAAGTTCATTCATTCATATTTATACTCAAATATCACTCAAAGACCCACTCTATATATCGACCCATCTCATCCTCATTTTGTTTTAATTTTGTCAGTTGGTTTTTAAATGAAAACGATATTAAAAGACATTGTACTAGGGATGAAGTACATGATGGGAAACAATGATCTATGAATGGGGCCAAGGTTGAAATTTTTTCAAAATGTTTTTGTATGCATCGATATTTGACATGGATAGACTGTTCACATTCCTTGATGACATGGGAGGGTTTCTATACTGAAAGATCACTCACACACCCACTCTTTATATTCATCGTCTGTGTCGTTAAAAACCAACACCATGTCAATTAGGCCCATGATTTTGGTTGTGGAAAGAAGAAGGAGATAGATGAAATTTCATATTTAAATAATGATTTCGTACTAATACTCTTTATGGATCAAAAGAGCACTTAGATGAGAGAAAAAACAAAGACATAAAATAACTTGAATCTTGCATGATTAATCAAGTACTTATTTATCGGTGTTATTGCATTCCCTTAGAATACTAGATGTAGGGACATCATGCCTCTCGATCGTATTTTAAAGGAAACAAATAAAAGACATTGTACTAGGGATAGAGTACATGATGGATACCAATAACCTATGAATGGGGCCAATGTTGAAATTCTTTCAAAATGTTTCTGTATGCATTGAAATTTGACATGATGGATAGACTATTCGCATGCCTTGACGATATGGAAGGGTTTTCCAAACTCAAATATCACTCACACATGCACTCTATATATCAACCCATCTCGTCCTCATTTTGTTTTAATTTTCTCGGTCGAATTTTAAAGGAAACAACTATTACAATACATTGTACCAGGGATAGAGTGCATGATGGGAAACAATGACCTGTGAATTGGGCCAACGTTGATTTTTTTTCAAAATGTTTCTGTATGCACCGAAATTTGACATGGATAGACTGTTTGTATGACTTGACAATATGGGAGGGTTTCCATACTCAAAGATCACTCACACACCCACTCTTTATATTCATCATCTATGTCATTCAAAACCAACATCATGCCAATTAGGCCCATGATTTTTGTCATGGTGAGAAGAAGGAAATAGATTAGATTTCATATTTAAATAATAATTTTGTACCAATATTCTTTATGGAGAAAAGATTACTTAGATGAGAGAAAGAAATAACTGATATTGAAGCTTGACATGCGATTAATCAAGTACTTCTTTATCGATGTTATTGCATTCCCTTGCAGTACTAGATGTGGGGACATCATGCGTCTCGATCATATTTTAAAGGAATTAACTAAAAGACATTGTACTAGGGATACAGTATATGATGGGAAACAATAACCTGTGAATGGGCCAACATTGAAATTCTTTCAAAATGTTTCTGTATGCACTGAAATTTGACATGGACTGATTGTTCACATGCCTTGACGATATGGAAGGGTTTTCCAGACTCAAATATCACTCACACACACATTATATATATCGAATAATCTCTTCCTCATTTCGTTTTAATTTTCTTAGTCTAATTTTAAAGGGAACAACTATTAAAAGACATTGTACTAGGGCTAGAGTACATGATGGGAAACAATGACTGTGAATGGGGCCAACGTTGAAATTTTTTCAATTTTTTTTTGTATGCTCCAAAATTTGACATGGATAGAATTTTTGTATGCCTTGACGATATGGGAAGGTTTCCAAACTAAAATATCACTCACACACCCACTCTTTATATTCATCGTCTACGTCGTTCAAAACCGACATCATGGCAATTAGGCCCATGATTTTGGTCATGGAGAGAAGAAGGAAATAAATGAGATTTCGTATTTAAATAATGATTTTGTACTAATATTATTTATGGAGAAAAAGATTACTTATATGAGAGAAAAAAACAAAGACAAGAAATAACTGATATTGAATCTTGTCCGATTAATCAAGTACTTCTTTATCGACCTTATTGCATTCCCTTGCAGTGTTAGATGTAGGGACGTTATGCGTCTCGATCGTATTTTAAAGGAAACAACTAAAATGAATTGTAATAGGCTGTATAGAGTACATGATGGGAAGTGATAACCTGTGAATGGGGCCAACGTTGAAATTCTTTCAAAATGTTTCTGTATGCACTGAAATTTGACATGAATAGACTATTCACATTCCTTGACGATATGGAAGAGTTTCCAAACTCAAATATTACTCACACACCCACTCTATATATCAATCCATATCGTACTCATTTTTTTTTAATTTTATCGATCGAATTTTAAAGGAAACAACTATTAAAAGACATTGTACAAGGGCTAGAGTACATGATGGGAAACAATGACCTGTGAATGGGGCCAACATTGAAAGTTTTTCAAAATGTTTCCGTATGCACCAAAATTTGACATGGATAGATTGTTTTTATGCCTTGATAATATGGGAGGGTTTCCAGACTCAAATATCACTCACACACCCACTCTTTATATTCATCGTCTGTGTCATTCAAAACCAACATCATGCCAATTAGGCCCATGATTTTGGTCATGGAGAGAAGAAGGCAATAGATGAGATTTTGTATTTAAATAATGATTTTGTACTAATATTCTTTATAGAGAAAAATATTAATTAGATGAGAGAAAGAAACAAATACAAGAAATAACTAATATTGAAGCTTGACGTGTGATTAATCAAGTACTTCGTTTTTGACGTTATTGCATTCCCTTGTAGTACTAGATGCAGGGACATCACACATATCGATCATATTTTAAAGGAAATAACTAAAATACATTGTACTAGGTATAAAGTACATGATGGGAAACAATAAATTGTGAATGGAGCCAATGTTGCAATTCTTTCAAAAAATTTCTGTATGCACTGAAATTTTACACGGATAGACTGTTCGCATTCCTTGATGATATGGAAAGGTTTTCTAGACTCAAATATTACTCATACACCCATATAGATATCATCCCATATCATCCTCATTTCATTTTAATTTTTTCGGTCGAATTTTAAAGGAAACAACTATTAGAAGACATTGTACTAGAGCTAGAGTACATGATGGGCAACAATGACCTATGAATGGGGCTAATGTTGAATTTTTTTCAAAATGTTTCCGTATGCACTGAAATTTGACATGGATAGAATTTTTGTATGCCTTGACGATATGGGAGGGTTTCTAAATTCAAACATCACTCACACACCCACTCTTTACATTCATCGTCTGTGTCATTCAAAACCAACATCATGCCAATTAGGCCCATGATTTTGGTCGTGGAGAGAATAAGGAAATATATGTGATTTCGTATTTAAATAATGATTTTGTACTAATATTCTTTATGGATTTTTTAAATATGCCTTGGGTGGTAACATTGTTTTAATTGATGTAGTGGTTGTTACAACACCAACAAAATCCAACTTGTTCCTTAGGCACAATTGTATGTATACCGTGAAAGTCGTAACGCCTTACTCTTTTTTTGATGCAATTTCCATATGAAGGATTCATTGTCACCATCAATCAATTCTCATATTATTATCGACAACCACATTTGACCAAATATAATGTATCACCTTTAGTGGATCATACATAGTCTATCCCTACTATTTAGTTCTACAAACCTCCTTCAGAATTGAATTATGTGGCCACTTCCACCATTTTTTTAATATCAACTCCCATAAAGAATGAGCCTTTGACTCATTTTCATGACTTAGGATCGAAGATTAAAACTTGACATTTATCTATAAGGGTAACAAAGCCAATTTCACCCCCTATGTGAAAGAGTGTCGATTCTTATTTCTTTGACCATGATCTTTCCTAACGATGATAAATTCTTAGAGGCCATGACCATTTTAGATAGTCCTTAGGATAACCTCCATAATGGCTCTCTTATTGATTTTCACTGTATATCTAGGTCTATCTACTCCACTATCATTCCCTTATACTCCATCCCTTTGGAAATATTGATCATTTTGATTCATCTCTACCAACAACATCTCTGACTTGAAGAATATACCTTGGATTATATTTCCATACTTAATATTATTGATGTTTCCATTGAACGAGATGTTGTCAAAATATTTTGTGTTGACATGAAGCATGTAATATGACTTTCTAGTTGTTGTTTTGGGTGCAGGACCTTGCATTGAATTCTATGGTACCTATAGATCATTTTATTAGACATGTTTAGATGAGTAAGGTATATTATTGAACTTTCATGTAGAATTAGGATCATTTACCTCTGCATTGTTGCATTTAAACCTTTTTCCACCTTAAAATTGTCCCAGGAATATCCCTACTGAATATTGGTATATTATTCCATCTTCTTCACTTTGCACAAATCTAATGGTGGAGCCAGGGTAATATTGCAGGGTTTATAAACAGTACATGACCCACAACCACAAATGAGAAACCCAATTGTGTATTTGAGGGGCGTGAAGGAACCATGTATTCGTATGTGCAATAAAATCAATAGCTACAGGGGAAGAGTTATTGATTGATTATAATTTGAATCGAATAGATACAAACATTTCTATTATGGGGGAGATACATATACTAATTTAGCCAACCTGTAAGCAATGAATCTTATATTTTATGATTTTCATTATGTTCTTTATAGTGTTAATCCATTTGGAGATATTTGGTCTATTTACTCAGTGCGACCTATCTTTGTTATCAACAATAAAATTCATCCTTGGATTTCAATAAAGAGGGAGGATTTCTCATAAATTTGAATTTTTTTTCTCATGATAATGATCACGGTTCTAATTTTACTGTAATGTGGTAGGATGATCATGGAAAATCAAAAACGTCCCCAGAACAGGTAAATGAACAACAATTTTCGAATTGCATTTAATGTGCATTTTATTTCTATGGCGATCAGTTATTTTATTTGTTTACATAACTGAATTATCAGTTATTTTTTTGAATATGTATTTGATGGGCCATGATGTTGATGATGATTTGCTCGACAAAATGGATTTGTATGAATCCCCCAACCCTATGGTTTTAATTAAAAAAAATATCAATAAAGAAAACAAGGAACTAGCTCACTTGTTAGATATTCTAGATCAAACTCCTGAGGTCGAAGAAAGAATCAAAGAATTTATGACAAGGATTAACACATATGGTAATAACCATAATTTCAAGTGGTTTTATTTTTATGTCATAATATCAATTATGAAATATTGATTTTTAACCTTTGCATTATCTAAATGAAAAAACATTTTCTTTCTTATATAGATATTTTTGGATCCAGTTAACCCCGACATGCATGGTGTCGGTAGTAGTGGTGTTGAACAGATGCCACAAGGTCCCAACGTAGGCCCTTGTAAAAATTCCAGGACGTAGCTATTTAGATCTCCACCTTCCACACCATTAGGTGGGAGCCACAACACACACACCTCAAAAGTGGCCACACAGTTAGGCTCTAGAGGTGGTGACGAAGACGAGGTTGATGATTTGGCCAACTATATCATTTATTTTCCTAAATCAAGACATGTGACCAGTAAGGGACCCTTAAGGGAACAGTTATGGTCAATGAGGAAGGGATTCCATTAAAGAAAGTTAAAGTCCCATGCAATTTTTAAAATTTTAATTGTTTCATGTTCTCTATGTAGACAAATATAAATCATCTAAATTATTATTTTTAAATTAATAATCATATAATATTTTTGCGTGTAGGGAACAACGATTTTTATAGGTCCTTGGAGAATAAGGCATTGCTTATTTTTGGGCCCACCATATGGGAGAGGTGGAATTCGCATAATTCAAACCTAAAAAAATAATTGATGGATTATCCTAAAATATGTTTTGGTGTAGACACATTTAATAAGACCTTGGTCACCGCCGCAATTGGCCAATATTTAAAATATACATGAGAAACATATAGGAAGAACTTGAAACAAAAAGATAGGTATGAGCATCCTCTAATTATTTCAGAGAGGGAGTGGAAGGCCCTCATTGAGGATGCAAAAGAGAAGAAATTGACATATGAAGGAAAAACACCCTCTGGTCCCAGAAGGTGAATTACAATTTCAATTCAATACCTTCAATTTTTTTTGGATGTAAATAAAAGTGTGGTATATATAAACATACTTGAAACTTTTGATGATAGGTTGACCAACACTTTAAAGGAAATAAAAGAAAGGCTTTCCAAATGTGGCTAGCACAGGTTAGGCTAGGGCGACTACTTGAAGTTGCAGTCACGAATTGTAAGTACCCAAATATCTTATTTGTATTTCCTTCAAACTTTTAGGTAATTGCAGCCAATAAAATTAAAAATACATACTCTTATGCAATGTAGGGTGATGAGTTTGGTACTGAAACCACGGAGGAAGACCTCCAACTCGGTTACATTCGGAGGGGAAGTGGTGTTTCCAGTGGTAGATGGGTGAGTAACGCATAAGAACCTGCCCTTGGGAGGGGAACAATAGCTTGAAACAACTGCTAATACACCATAGGCCGAGGAGAAAAAGGAGGAATCCGCTCAAGGAGGGGATCACATCTGAAGTATGGATATAAAGCTGTAGTTGAACACCGAAAAATCTTGGGGCAGTTATGAAGAACCACTTTGCAAGATAAGGTAAATAAAATTCAATCTGCATTAACCTTTATTATTAATATAATAAAGTCATGTTTGATATCATCGATAAATTTAATGTGTTACAACTTTGTTTTAATCAGGGGAGAAACAATGCCAACCATCCCACTAGTATTGGAGAGAAGTATGTTGATAACAGTTTTCAACCAGAAGATGGTTCTCCTATGCAGTCCCATTCCACTGGGGTGCAACACCATGATGGTGCTACAATCGAGGCACATGACGATAATATGACTGTATTTTAATCATATACTTAATAATTTCATAGTTATACATTTTGTACTTCTATTTTTGTTTACTTATACATTTATGATTGTCCTTATAAATTTTGTGGTCTCAATGGTAGAGAATGATGTACTTGAGGATCATATAGTTGAAGAGGAGCAAGCAAGGGAAACCATTCCAACAATGTTGACCAATGCACTAGGTAAATAATGACATTGCAGGTGTTTTTTTTAATATTACTGAACTAGTTCAATGATACTTAAAAACCGTCCATCCAAATTTTATATTTTTTTCTTTTGTAGGTGATGCCTCATCACAATGGCCTCCATTATCCCATGATTACCCCACAACTAGGCTTGCTCTGTGTGAAAGGACACAATCACAACCAAATTTTGAAGAGAACCCAGAGAACGATGACATAGATATTGATGAAATTCTTAGGAATTTTAGACCTAAGAAGAAGAGGCTGGCTAAAACTAAATGATGATGTATAATATTTTAATAACTATTTATAAAATCTATTTTCTATGAAATACTTTTTTGTACTTGTTGGGTTTCCAAAATGCCATTCTTTTACCAACCTTTTACTTCACTTTTAACCATATTCCTCTTTCCCGCGGCCTTACATTAAGACCATTTTCATGATTACATATGAGTTTAGAACTATTATTTTCCAAATCATTCATTTTAGTATTTTGAGTGAGTTTATGATTAAATATTGGAAAAATAACATGTTTTCACTTATATATCAAAGTGGTGTGAGTTCTATGATGTTTACAGGTGCCTTTTAATACTCCAACCAAGTCATGTGATGGAATAGAATAAAGCCTCTTTTCACAGCTTTCCACTCTCTAGTTTTAGATGTAAAGTTCTTTAGTGTAGTGTATGATGTTATGGAATAGTTGTTACTTTGTGTTGGTTGTGGAGCATGATTATCTTCATGATTTAGAGGTCTTTGTTTTCAGCCGTGTTTATATCTCATGAAGACTTTACACCCTGGAATAATGTACACTCCTCCACACGGGGGAGTGCATGGGGGGGTTACCCCCCCTGAGGGGTCCAGGGGAAAGCGGGCCCTCGAAGGAAAAATTTCCTTTGAAATGTATATTGTAATTTCATAGTAAATTTGGACCATTAATTATAAGGTCATAGATATGACAGTAGAAGTTATGTTAGGGTTTTTCCCCCTAGAATACAACCCTCTTTTATGAGGGAAATTTCGATTATGCACCATTGCGAATATTGTATTCTGAGTGAGGAGACTGTGAGCAACAAAAGAGGAAGTTACAAAAAGTGTGTTGTAGGTTGTATCCCTTCATTTGCTGGATAATAATAAAGGAAGGACCTGGAAATTTCTCTAGTGGGTGTAGCCCACACTGGGTGAACCACGTATATCTGTGTCTCTATTGTATTTTGTATCTTCTGTGTTTTATTTCCGCATTTTATTTATTTATTTTCTCCACGATCCTGTTTTTCTAACAACTGGTGTCAGAGAGAAAGGTAAATGTCAGGAAAATAACATTTCTGGTTTGAGTGGGAGCAATGACGAAAGATGGAAAGTTTAGTGTTGAGAAATTTAATGGCCAAAAATACTAGTTATGGAAGATGAAGATGGAAGATTATTTATATCAGAAGGATATATTCATACAATTGGGTGGAATAGAAAAGAAGTCGATGACCATGAAGGATGAAGAATGGGAGGTTTGTGACAGAAAGGAACTAGGAATGATACAAATGATTCTGGAAGCATTGGTGGCTTTCAATATTTTGAAAGAAAAGACAACCAAGGAGATGCTGGATGCATTGGCTAAACTGTATGAAAATCCCTCGATGTCCAATAAGGTATTTCTAATGAAGAGATTATTTAATATGAAGATGTCAAAAGGTGGGTCTATTGGAGATCATTTAAATGAATTTAATATGGTTACTAATCAACTAAGTTCTTTAAAAGGGGATTTTGATAATGATATCAGGGCTCTTCTAATATTGTGCTCATTTCTAGAAAGATGGAATGGCTTAGTCATGGTTGTAAGTAACTCTGTCTCTGGTTCAAATTATTTAAAATTTTATGATAATGTTGGTGTTATACTTAGTGAGGAAATGCAACGAAAAAGCATAGGTGAGACATCAGGTAATGCATTAAACATGGAGAATAGGGGAAGACAAAAGGATAGAGGGAAGGGCTCAGGGAACCGCAAGAATTCTAGGAAGGGTAGATCCAAATCCAGACTTGGAAAGATAGAGTGTTGTAATTATGGAAATAAAGGACATATGAAGAAATGTTGCAGAGCTCCAAAGAAACAAAGAGATGGACATCATGAGAAAAACCATGAAGCAAATGTAACAAGTGATGTGTTAAAATATTATTTGATTCTTTCTATAGATAATATTTATAAGTCTTGGGTAGTAGATTCAGGGACTTCATTTCATGCCACACCCAATAGAAAACATTTTCTAGATTATGTTCAAGGTGATTTTGGACAGGTACATTTGGGTGATGATGCAACATGCAAAATTGTTGGAATGGGAAAGGTAAAAATAAAGAAAGGCAATGGAAACCAATGGTTTTTGAAAGAGGTAAGACATGTTCCAGATATAAGGAAAAATATAATTTCAATAGGGAAGTTGGCAAGTGAAGGTTGTATATCAATATTTACAGATAAGGTGTGGAAGGTCACCAAAGGATCATTGGTGATAGAAAAAAGAGAGAAAGTAGGTACATTGTATTTATGTACTGGTAATACTGAATCTTCTATCTCTTTAGCTTCTACATGAGTGGATACAACACTATGGAATCACATGCTTGGACACATGAGTGATAAGGGGATGAAAATACTTCACAAAACAAATTTGTTGCCAGATATTAATTACATTGTTTTGGATTTCTATGAGCATTGTGTTTATGGAAAACAAATGAGAGTCAGATTTCTCATATTCGGAAAATAAAATAAGAGTGACAGGTTAGATCTTGTGCATACAAATGTATGGGGACCGACTAAGGTATCATATCTTGGTGACTCTCGTTATTATGTTACTTTTATTGATGATGCAACTAGAAAAACTTGGTTTTATTGCATTCGACAAAAATCTGATTTTTTTGATACTTTTAAGAAATGGAAAGCTTTGGTTGAGAATGAGATAGGAAAAAGGTTGAAGTGTATGAGATCAGACAATGGAGGTGAATATTGTAGTAATCAGTTTGATGATTACTTTTCATACCATGGGATTCGTAGAGAGAAGACAGTTCCAGGAACACCAAAAGAAAATGGTGTGTCAGAAAGGATGAACATGAAAATCATGGAGCATGCAAGGTGTTAGAATATAATGGATGTTCTCATTTTACCATTGACAATATCACTATTGTCACCCAACCATAGGCCAAAGCCATCCTCTGAGCACCTTAACCTTGACAGAGAATCATTCTGGAAGCAAACCCTAGGCTAGATAGCCAAACAAAAGGTAGCACACCTTTCCCCAAAGATAACACACCAAACAAGAGCTGATTAGATAGTCCAAACCATAACTAAGAGATATTCCAAGCCAAAATCAAAATCTGCTAGCTGCAACAGCTGCAACAACAACTCTCCTCCAAACTTGCGCACAAACTGGGCAACTGCAATGCGCACAAGTGCTTCTCTGCAATTCTGAGAATGCCTGCCAGAATGAAGACTGGCCACCTGTATTTATACTAATTCTGGCTAATTTCCTAGGCCGACTTCTCATTCTAGATACCTATTTACTCATTATATATTATTTCTTCTGGCCAACTTCTTCTCTTGGAGGCTAATAACCTAATACAAATTATCCTCTTGAGTCGACTTGTCTTCTAGGGTTATTAGCCAACTCATTAGGGTTTTTTCTTTCTTCCCAGAATATTCTATTCTCATTAGGTTTACACGTGGAGCTAAATATCTCCCGCAAATACCATAATATCAACACAAGGAGTATGAGATTGCATGCTCGTCTGCCCTTACATTTATTCGTGGATGTTGTAAATACTATTGTTTACTTAATAAATAGAGGACCTTCAAGATCTTTGATGGTGGAATTCCAGAGGAGGCATGGACAGGTAAAAATGTAAACTATTCTTTTCTGAAGACTTTATGTTGTGAATCATTTGTCCATATTGATAAAGAAAATAGAACAAATATTGAGGCAAAATCCATGAAGTGTACCTTTATTGGATACTATGTTAATTATTTTGGTTATCACTTATGGGATTATGAAAATCACAAATTCATTAGGAGTAGAGATATCATATTCAATGAGAAGGTCATGTACAAAGAACATTTGTAGGGAAAGATACAAGAAAAAGAAAAACCAGAATACACAGTTCTTGATGAGATCACTAAAAAATAAATTCCAAAGGAACCAGAAAATCAAAATGTACAACAACATGAGCAACATGTCCCTCAAACTCATACAAATGTTGTTATAAGATCTACCAGGTTAAGTAGACCCCCTGAACGATACTCTCCTTCATTGTATTATTTATTGTTGATTGATTCTGGTGAACGAGAATATTATGAAGAGGCAATGCAGGTAGACACCAAAAATAAGTGGGAGCAAGGAATGAAAGAGGAAATGGATTCCTTGGTAAATAAACAAACTTGGGACTTGGTTCAGTTTCTTGAAAGAAAAGAGAATTGCAAAATAAATGGATTTACAAGTTGAAGGGAGAAGATGGAGGAAAAAATGGTACAAGGCTAGACTTTTTGTAAAGGGGTTTGCACAAAAGGAAGGTATAGATTTTGATGAAATATTTTCTTGTGTTGTTAAAATGACTTTAATTAGGACTATTTAAAGTCTTGTGGAAGTAGAATATTTACATCTTGAACAATTAGATATAAAAACAACTTTTCTCCATGGGGATTTGGAGGCAGAGATTTATATGAAAAAACCATAGGGGTATGAGGTCAAAGGGAAGGAGAATTTGGTATGTAGGTTGAAGAAGAGATTGTATGGCCTAAATAAAGATCCAAGGCAGTGGTATTTTAAGTTTGAAAGGTTTATGATAGAACGAGGTTATAGTAGATGTCATTTTGATCATTGTGTTTATTTTAAAAGGCTAGAAAATGGAAGCTATATTATCTTTCTATTGTATGTAGATGCCATGCTTGTTGCAGGGTATAATATGTAGGATATAAATGTGCTCAATAAGAAATTAGATAATTCATTTGCGATGAAGGATTTGGGTGCTGCAAAGAAAATCCTTGGTATGAGAATAACAATAGATAGGAAAAATTGCAAATTGACATTGTCTCAGGGTGAATACATAAAGAAGGTGTTGGAGAGGTTTAGAATGCAGACTGAAAAAACCGTTAGTACAACTTTGGCCAACCATTTCAAATTAACTAAGGAAATGTTTCCTAAGACACAAGAGGAGATAGAATACATGTCCAGGGTCCCTTATTCATCAACAGTTGGAAACTTGATGTATGCGATGGTTTTGACAATACCATATATTTCACATGTAGTGGAAGTTGTGAGAAGGTATATGAACAATCTAGGTAAAGAACATTGGGAGGCAGTAAAGTGGATTCTCAGTTATATGAGAGGCACTGCTACTCATGCATTATCTTTTGAAGGTTAAAACATAGTTCTACATGGATATGTTGATTCAGATATGGAAGGTGATAAAGATAGCAGGAGGAGAACCATAGGGTATGTTTTTACTATAGGTGGAACAATAGTAAGTTGGATTTAGAAACTGAAAAATGTTGTTTCACTTTCAACAATAGAGCCATAGTATGTTGTTTCTATAAAGGCTAGTAAAGAGATGTTTTGATTAGAGAGGTTTATGGAGAAATTGGGAAAGAAACACGAGAATAACAAGCTGTATTGTGACAATGAGAGTTCCATTCATCTTGCAAAGAACTTATCCTTCCATTCGAAGACTAAGAATATACATCTCAGGTACCATTTCATACGATCTGTCTTGAAATATGGATATTTGAAGTTGGAAAATATACACACTAGACAGAATCCTGCAGACATGTTAACTAAGGGAGTAACCAGGGAGAAATTGAGTTCCTGATCAGTTTCAGTTGGTTTTCAAGCATGAATATGAAGATGAGAAATTGTCTAGGTCCAAGAAGGATCATAGTCCAATAGATACAACAACGGTGGAGTTGTTGAGATTAGTCTCCAAGTGGGAGATTGTTGGTTGTGGAGCCTGATTATATTCCTGATTCAAAGTTCTTTGTTTTCAATCATGTTTATACCTCATGAATACTTTACAACCCGAAAGAATGTACACTCCTCCACATGGGGGGTTACCCCCCCTGTAGAGTCCAGGGGAAAGCAGGCCTTTGACGAGGGTTCGGGGGCGAAGCCCCCGAAGGAGAATTTCCTTGTAAATGTATATTTTGTTTTCATAGTAAATCTGGACCATTCATTATAAGGT
>SNQJ01S0046309.1:53825-68678 GCA_010110895.2 Picea sitchensis
GATCATCTCCAAGAATTTATTTAGCTCGAGATCATCCTCAAACACCTTCCAATGCTTGACATTGTCAGGTATGGAGGGCCTGTATTTTACTTCTACATCATACCTCAGTTTGGGCGGCAAGGTTACCTTGAAAACGCTTGCTGATGAAGCCAAATAATCTGCCACTGTGTTTTCTTCTCTTGGGATGAAAGAAATGTTGAACACTGAGAAGAAACTGTACCCGTGCAAGAAATAAGAAGTGCTAGCTTTTTGAAATCCGATACCCGATATGCGATGAGCTCTACCCTTTATGAGATAGCCCCTACTGGCTAGAACATGATCCATATGACCTGCCTTTGTGTGACCATAGCCAAAACCTCGATCAGAGTTTCAGCGTTCACGATGACACGATGTTTGCGCCCACGGGACTCGCGATTTTCAGATTGCTGATGAATCATGACCGTTGACCTGTCAAAGGTCCGCTCCCCGTCTCGAAAGCCTGCCACCTGTCCTCCACTATGGTCCTTAACTCCGTCGGGAAATCACGTATCGGTATATCACGATTCCCGCTGTCATGTACACGGGACTTTCAGTTCCCCGATCCCCGATTCTGCGGGATCTCTCGACACGTGTCCTTGCTGACGGACGGTCCTGATCCAGTCGGGAAATCACGGATCGCGATTCCCGCATACAAGAGTTCCTTATCTTTGAAAACTTATGATTCTTTCCCTCTTCCCACTAAGGGTTATCCCCGGCACAAATCCTCGAGATCTAGCGGCTTACGGGATTTCGTCGATCTCCTCTGCAAGATTCTGACCGTCGATTTCCTCTGCGGATGGTTCTCGACTGCTGAAGACAAAACTTTGCCTGCTCGCTTGCTTGACTTGCTGCTACAAGATGGGATTATCTCGCAATATGCTCAAGTGCTTCCTGTGCAAACTACAGACCTGGCTGCGCCTAATCCCGAGTCAAGTAATATCACTAAAACTAGGGTAACCAAGCTTATTTCTTGCACAAGGAGACATTGCACTTTTTCTTCTCTAATACTTCACTAGACGATACCGAAGGAAGGAAAACATCCAACAAGCCAAAATAGATTTTTGGATGCAATGGGGTGCATGGGAAAGGAAACAACTAGTGTATTTTATCCTCCAAACAATAGTTATGCATTCATTTTACTAAATATATCCTTCCAAGGATAAAACTCATTGTTTGGGAGGGCATTGCATGCTTTGGCATGCATTTTTATTCTTTATCTTTAAGAGGAAAGGCATTTCTCTCCTTAATATCTTTCTTCATTCTTCGATGCCCATTATTTATTTCTCTAGATTATTTACTTGTAGGTTGTTTTTCAGATGTGGTGAAGCATTTTTGACAACCAAGGAAGCATGCCGTAATCATATACATATTTAGAAATTGATTTTGGTGAGAGAAAATGATTTTTTCCTTTAGAAGCATGCATTAACCTTCATAATCCATTGGCATTGCCAGTGGATAGTAAAAAAACATATCAACATCTTTCTTGGATATCTGTTGGATTCACTGCAAACTCCAAAGGTTGGCTATTGTTCTCTTTTGATTTATTATGGATTCGGTTAATCATTTCTTTCATTTTCTGGCTCATAGCCTCCATGAGGAATGCATTTCTTTTCTGGGATGATCTAGCTTGGATATCTTACCATTTCTAGTGCTTGAATAATGTGTTGCAAGTCTCAAATCTATCAATCCTTATAGTTCTTTTTTTTAACAGTTTCCATGGTATTGTTAAGGAATGCTTGCTAATGAAACAATATTACATTGAACTACATGCATCTTCTCAAAGGTTTTTAAACTTTATTTCCTTCATTTCTTGAGCCCATGTTTTTTCTTACTTTTCATTTGTAATGACCTAAGCTAGATTAGTTTTTTGTACCATCAAACATATGGGAGAAGAATCTTCATGATTTTGAGAGAGTGGGAAATAAATGGATTTAGTGAGTAATATTTTCATATGTCGATATTTTAATTTACTAGATTCTATAATGTTGTTGGCACCATTGTGTATTATATGTGCATGTGAACTAATATATTTACTCAAAGGAATTTCAATCACTGTCCATCCTGGTGATCATAAGTTTGATATCTCATATCTCATATTGAATGTTATTATTAACTTTTAATTTAGTATGGTTGCGAGGTATCACCTTCATTCTCATTCCTTATTCACTCATTGTTTTGTTAAATTACTTTGTTTCAGAGTTTATTATTTTGTTAAATTGTGTTAATGGGATGTTTTCTTACAAGGGTATGAGAATAGTGGAGAAGTCAAATACGTATCTAGTGATAGAATTGGACATACTTCACTTGGATATTTATTTCTATAAAGTATTTATATTTAGATCAATCAGGGAACATTGTATTCTAGATTGGAGGAAATTGTCAAATGTCATGAATTGTCGCCTCTTTGATACCATTTTGTTTGTATTTTATTTTTATTTTAAAACACCTATAGGTCGTCGTTCTTCCGACGTATATAACATTGTTTCGATGGAGTAAACGTCATAGGTGAGACATCACTGATATAGCATACACATCAGAATAGCGACATTATCGTCTGTTGGTCTTCCGACGGCTATAGTGTCGTTGTCATGGCATAAACATCACAGGTGAGATGTCATTGATATAACATACACGTCAAAAGACCGAAATTACCTTCCATTGGTCGTCCAACGTTCCTATCATTTCTATCATGGTGTCAACGTTGTAGGTGAGACATCACCTATATAGCATACACGTCGAAAGACCAACGTTAACTTTCATCAGTTGTATGACATTTATAGTGTCGTTTTCATCGCGTCAACGTCGCTAGTGAGCCACCGCTGATATATAATACACATCAGAAGATCGACGGTCTGTGGCTTCGCAGGTGAGACATACTAGTGTCACTGTAGCGACGTCCATAGGGGGATTAGATAGTGAAGTCCGAGATGACATGTGTCCCCATGAAATTTCGCAATAGAGATGATATCTGTGTCATCAAAAAAATGACGTCATGTGAAATGACGTTTGAGGGGGTCTGATGTTTGTCGTTCTCCCGACAATATAAAGTGGCAATTTCTATGACACATCTTCAAAATTTGACCCAAATGTACTAGTGGTTGGAAATTATTAATACCATGGAACAATTGTGTAGAGGAGAATATTGGGAGCACACAAGGAGATACAGATTTGAATAAATTCAAGGAAAACTAGCTACAACATAAATAAATAAATAATAAGTGAACTGAAATAGAAATGCACTAGAATGCATGATGCATACAATGAATTTAGATGCATTAGTAGGCATGTGGACAGTGAATGTTTGGCGCATATGGAGGTTCATTTGTGCATATGTATATGCTTAGATATACACATGGCATGCTTGTGGACTTAGAATAGTCTGTTGTTATATACATGCAATATTAATATTATATTGAGTATGACTAATTATGGATTATGTATTCAGTAAAACAATGATATAGCATGGTTAAAGATGTAGATGTTGTTGTTATTTCTTATGACTTCCATCTATGTGAAGACCCATGAGGGTGGTAGGAATGGTGATGGAGGAGGAATCTTGTGAGATTCTACAAATACCAGTTGATCAAATAGCATAAAGTAGGTAATGGTCGAAGGCCTAGAGCATGTAAATGCTATTCATGCTAGAATGCATTTAGATAAAATGTTAGTTGCATATCGTGTTATGATGGGTTATGAGATCATAACTAGGTCAAGTCAGGAGACATACTCCTTCTATATCAATGAATATCCATAGAGCCAGTCATGTGTGAGACCATGAGATGGTTGGACATGGAAGGGAAATAGTGTTATGTGAGTGCTCAATGGTATCTACTGTATATCTGATGTTTGGAATTCAACCTCTTTACCGAAACTGGAGAGCACCTGAGAATTGTATTCTTGGTCTCGTGTTTGGGTTGAAAAGGAAGGTATCCAAATAGTTATGTAAGCAGTAGGAAGTGCGTGTATGATGTGTTGAGTCATTGGCTAGACCTTCCAACTCACCATGGCAGAATGCATGACATAGTTATGTGGTATTATGTAGTCAATGTAGGGATGTATTGTGTAAATGTGGCCATGGGTATTGACACATAGATTGTCATTTTATTTAGTAACTGTTAGTTGCATTATGAAAATCTTGTGGTGGTTAAAATGCATAATGAATTATAACTGCATTATATTAATATGAATACTAGCTGAAGGTGATTGAATTGTTATTTGCTACAATTATAAGATCACTTTTTGGAGCTGTTGAAAATGTTACAAGTGGTATTAAAGGGATTATTGAACAGATTTTGGTGAATTCGTGTATACATTATGTAGCATAGAAATGATTATGCTAACAACATAAATGACGTGAGTGTTGCTAACTCATGAAGTTGAGAACACTTCAGGAGATGTTAGATATTGCAATAAGAAATTTGCTGGTTAAAGTAGCTACATATTGATGAATTATGGAAAATATTTGTCAGGGGAACAAAGTCATAAAAATATTTTTGGATAGAAGAAAAAAAATATTTGTTGATAATATATGTGTAGAGAATTATATCTTCATTCTAGTTAATATTTGGATTAATGGAAGTGATTGAATTATTGATACAATCAATTTTGAAATCCCTTTGTGAAACCTTGTAATTGATTCCATGAAAATGTATATTTGTTATGACACTGACAACTTGTTTGGATGAGTATAAATTGGAATAAAATTGTAGGTGGAGTGGTCTTGGATGTGGAAATAATGTAATCCCACAGGGAATATTGGTATTTACTACTGCAAGAACCAAAAGTTATGAGTAGAAGCTCATGTATGGAAACTTTATTTTTCTGTATAACAAAGTTTTGGAATTTGAAATTTTAATAATTACTGACAATCTATTTTGGTGGAGTGTAAATTGAGAAACAATGTAGGTAGAATGGTCTTGGATATGGAAAGGATGTAATCCATATGGAATACTGATATCTACATCTGCAAAACCAAACATTATGGGCAAAAAATTCATGCCTGGAAATTTTATTTTCCTGTATAAAATAGATTTCAGAAATTAATAGTTAGGAGTTGTTATGCTATGCTAATAGTTTGTGTGGTTGAATGAAAGGTTGAGGAAATTATAGGAAGAATGGTCCTGGATGTGGCGGGGATGTAAGCTTGTACATAAGACCAATTCTTTTTGGTACAAGAGCCAAGCATTTGAAGCAAAATTGTTAGGGACCTAACCCCTCATGTAGGTAGAATAATATATTCCGATGTAATAAAGGTCAATATTAATAAGGCCTAACAATAAGGAAGAATAAGTTTAATGTAAGAAGACCTAGTAGAATCTTCTTCTTCTAGAAGGATCTTCCTCTAGATGGTTCTTTTAATAGACATATTTAGTATAAATAGGAGATGAGGGTATGAGAACTGTTGTCTTGGATATTATTGTAATAGAGATCTACTCAACTGGAGGTTTCCCCCTCGAAGAGGCAAGTGAACATTGCTCTCAGAATCAAAGTTCTCTTTCTGGTGTTATTCTGATATCTTTTCCGTATTATTGTGGTGTTTTTCTTGTTATATTGTTGTTTATCTGCCATTTCTAGCATTTTATTTCTATTTTGCATACTTTTTATATCTAGAATATTACAAGTGGTATCAGAGAACTTTCCTCGACAGAAAATTGTGGGTTAAATTTTTTTCAGGGTAGAGACATATTCCGACGTCTTTAAGCTACATAGATCTGTCGTTACATGCATAAACCCATAGTTGAGGGATTCATACACGCATGAAATACAAGTGGTACTTAAGCGCACATCTGTTGGCCACTCTTGTAACCCCTGTTGGTACCCCTTCGAGTGGTAGTGCATCAGAAAAAACCTGTATACGACTCAACCTAGATTTCCTGAAGCCCTCTTAAGATAAACTGATTGACTGGCTGATTGCTATAGTGCCACCGAGAACAACACTCGAGAAGATACTCTCTAGTACCTAGATAGTCGGGTAGTACGACTAAGGGAACAGTCTAGCCTCCTTAGTTTATTCCCTGAGATATTGGGATGAGTACTACTGTTGGACCCCGCACATGTATCAGAGAGATATAGCACATGGCAAACCCTTGTCTGTAGAACCCTTGAATACCTAACACTTGGGGATGGAAACAAAAAAATAAAAATGACAAGATCTATTGTCGTGCAACTGTGTTCAAGTTGCCAAATCACTACACATTTCTTCCCGGTTAATCATTTGGGCATTTCATCACTGCAATATTCTTCAAATCAGATATAACTCTGTAGGTGTAAAAAAAAAAAAATATTTGGAAATTTTTGCACCATTATTTGAGACCTATTCCATTGGATTTATCTTTTCGCCCTTATCACATTCATATCTATCAATTTTCAGCAAAATTTTTGACCCCACCCGCCCCGTTTCGATTCCCTCATCATCATGGCCCATGGTCATAGCCAAGACTTGGAAGATCGCTTCAATACCTTGCAATCTAATTTCACAGAGACCCAACAAGAAGTGAGACAAATCAGTGCCAATATTGCCACCATCAATAAAAACATGCATTCCTCCATCGTCGCCTCAATTGAAGAACTCAAAGAAGACCTCAAACAAGACATGACTACCCAGATTGAATCTATCACTTCGATGATCTGCACCAAGCTGCATATCCCTGCAAATCCCCCTTTATCTGACCCACCTTTTCATACTGAAGATGAAACTTCCTCTCATTCCCATAATTTTCAGCCCCATAACTTTCAGTGTGACCTACGCATTCCGCGGGTGGATGTGACCAAATTTGATGGCTTGGATCCCACTAGTTGGGTCACTCAAATGGAACATTATTTCTCTTTCTATGGAATTATAGATGGCTTGGGAAAAATACAGTGTGGTGTTCTCCATATAGCTCAAGAACGTTGGCAATGGTGGCAATGGAGAAAAACTGCCTGTCAAGGGTATGTTTCTTGGACACACTTTGTGGTAGAGCTTTATGAACGCTTTCACACTGACACCAACCATTTAGGTCATTTGAAAAAGTTGAAACAATATGGCACAGTGGAAGAATTTACATCTTCTTTTGAGCAACTGACATTTAGTACAGAGGGCATGTCTGATGTTTTTTTTATGAGAATTTTTTATTAGTGGCCTTAAGGATGAGATTTGTGCCCATGTCCTCATGGCTCAACCTCAGATTTGGGTGGAGGATACTAAACGAGCTAAGTAACCACAACAGGTTTTCTCACACCAAAAACCCTTCTTTATTCCTCACACTAAACCAGTAAATGCCACTCCTCCTTCTACTCCACTAAAGATCCAAAAATTGACCAGGGATGAAATGGCTGAACACCAACTCAAAGGCCTTTGTTATAATTGTGATGACAAATATTTTCCGGGACACAAGTGTAAGGAACAAAATATTTTTATAGCCATATCGGAGGATGTTTCGAAAGAGGATGTTGAATCTTCCCTTTTGTTTAACTCACCTGAACCCACCGACATTTCCCCTCCCTCAGACCCTCCTGAAGTAGAACCGGTCATTTCCCTAAATGATCTCACTAGCTTCTTTGCTCCCCAAACCCTCAAACTAATTAGCTACATCAAGCATAGGAAGGTCATCATTCTTGTTGATAGTGGAAACACCCATAATTTTATTCATCTCCACATTGCCCAAGAAACTAATTGCTATATCCGTGTAGTCAATAATTTCCAAATCATCATTGCCAATGGTGGGTCCATGAAATGTGAAGGGCATTGTGAAAATGTGTGTCTCCAAATTGGTGACTACCACCTAAAATCTCATATGTTTCCCATCGACATGGGTGGTTGTGACATTGTGTTGGGTGTAGACTAGATAAGGACTTTGGGTCCCATTATCATGGATTTTAAGGAATTAACCATGTAATTCGACCAGGAGGGCCAACAATATAAGTTCCAAGGCATCATCGCTGGTTCCTCTGAGATCATTAGTTCCCATCGCATGGAAAAGGTGCTGAAAAAAGGTCATTTGGGCGTTATTTCCAAACTCCATTCCATACAAGCAACTCAGACACCCTCTATGCCGCAGGACCTCCAATCCATCCTCTCTAAATGTCAAGTGGTTTTTTCCACTCCCTAGGGACTCCCTCCTTCACATGGTGTGCATGATCATTCCATTCCTCTTGTCCCATGAATCATTCCTCCCAATATCCATCCCTATCGTCAACCCTTTTCCCAAAAAAATGCTATTGAAAAATGGTTCAAGAAATACTTAAAGCAGGTATTATTCTCCCTAGTACGATCCCCTACTCTTATCTTGTGGTCATGGTCATGAATAAATAAGGTTCTTGGAGAATATGTCTTGATTTCTGCACCCTCAACAAACTCACCATTAAAGAAAAATTTCCCATTCCTGTCATTGATGACCTCTTGGATGACTTGAGTGGCGCCCAGTTATTTACTAAACTTGATCTTCATTCTAGCTACCACCAGATTCGTATGAAAGACACAGACATTCCTAAGACTTTATTTAGAACTCATGAGGGCCACTATGAGTTTTTGGTCATGCCCTTTGGTTTGTGTAATTCTCCCTCCACTTTCCAAAGAATCATGAATCATGTCTTCTGTCCTTTTCTCTATCATTTTCTCTTAGTTTTCTTTGATGATATCCTCATCTATAGAAAAACCTAGACATACCATATTTCTCATGTGGATTGAGTTCTCCATCTACTCTCTTAGCACCAAATTTTCCTGAAACAATCTAAATGTTCTTTTGGTGCCTCAGAAGTTGAGTACTTGGGTCATCTTGTTGGAAAGAAAGACATCAGGATGGATCCTAAAAACATTGTAAGCTATGCAATATTGGCCTCACCCAAATACTCTCAAAATCTTGCGTGCATTTCTGGGCTTAATAGGTTATTATCGCAAGTTTGTTAAGAACTATGGAAATATTGTGACCCCTCTCATTGCACTCATTAAAAAGAATTCTTTCACCTGGACTCCAACAGTTGCGGAGGATTTTCAAACCTTGAAGATGGCCATGTGCACCACTCCAGTCCTGTCATTTCCTGATTTCACAAATAACTTTGTCCTGGAATGTGATGCTTAAGGAAAAGGAATTGACGATGTCCTTATGCAAGAGGGTTGGCCTTTGGCCTTCGGCCTTTACCAACAAACAATTGTCTAAATGAAATTTGGGCAAATCAATCTATGAAAAGGAAATGTTGGCTATTCTGCATGTCTTTGATCTTTGACACCCTTATCTATTGGGAAAAATCTTCCGAATTAAGATAGATCATCAAAGCCTCAAGTATTTTCTGGAACAACAAATTTCCTCCCCAGAGAAATAAAAATGGGTGACTAAGCTATTTGGATATGATTATGAGATCATTTACAAGAAAGGAAAATAAAATGTGGTTGCGGAGGCACTTTCCCAAAAATATGAAGATGAAGGGTTCCTTTTTTCTCTCTCCTTCATTGTAGCAGATTGGATCCAATCCGTTCGTCGGGAATGACTACACGATCCCAAAAGTTCGCATCTGATACAACTATTGTAGTACAATTTTCTAGTTTCCCTAGGGTTCTCTTGGCTCCATGATGAGCTTCGATACAAAGGTCATTTGTATTCAAGTAAACAGTCAAAATCTAAATCCACGGTACTTTCTGAGCTTCATGCTACACCCATAGCTGGTCACTCAGGGTTTACCAAAACCTATGACAGGGTCAAATGTTCTTTTTTCTGGGAGGGTATGAAACAAGGCGTTCATAATTTTGTGGCTGAATGTGATGTGTGTCAACGCAACACACTACAACCGCTTCCGATTCCACCTACTATTTGGCAAGATATCTCTATGGATTTTATTGTAGGCTTACCTAAATCAAGCAATAAATCAGTCATCATGGTGGTCATCGATTTCCTTTCCACGTATGCTCATTTCTATGATCTTTATTGTTCTAGAGTCTGTACTTAAGGCTAGAAAGTATAGGGTCTAGGCATCCGAAAGTGAGTAAAATATAAAAAAGGGAAAAATCAACCTTTGGGAAAAGGAAGCTAAGGATAATTTCTAAGTTGTCTCTGTCTCGCTTCAAAACGTTCCTGAATGCTTATATCCCATTCAATTGCAGTCCATGAATGTTTGAGTTCGACCCGGGTGATGGCAATTTTAATTATGGTGTCAAAAAGGTTCAAAGCAATGATGGTTTGATCCGATAGGTTGGGTTCAATGTTGGGTTGTCTTGCAAAGGGCACAGTCATGGAGGAATAGAAAATGAAAAATAAATTTCGAGGTTTTAAAATGCTACTTCATTTTTTTGACCATATAAAAGATAATTTTTGAATCCTATGTTAAAGGTAGAAAACAAACCAAAGGCCTTCTCCTATAGCTGAATTAACTTTTTAAAGAATCATGTATGAAATGTGAGAAAACATTAAGCTGTCGATAATGCGAGGCTCCTATCAAGGGAGAATCTCACCCTGTAAACAGAAGAAGAAGAAGACAAGAAGAAATATGATAAAGCATAAAATATAGAGATCTAAAAAGTTCACAGGTCTTGTACCTACTGATAGCCGATACAGAGGAAAAATTGCAAGCTATTAGACGACTAAAAATTTGGTCACCACAGTAGAAGTTGCACTAAATTGTAGCTAAGCATTCATTAGAAATATATATGCGAAATGAAATTTAATGTAAGATAACAGAGAAAAAAAAACTCATAACTCAGTCTTCACAGAATCAGGAATCTTCAGATTGCTTTTATTAATTTTCAAAAGTAAGAAAGTATCTATTACAATCGACCAAGAAAGGTCTAGCCCTTATTCTCAATTCAAAATTCATATTTATACAAACTTCTAAACATTCGAATCTCAATCGTTCCAGAAGTTTTCGGTTACAAAATGGGAATTTTATGCATTTCACTCCTTTGTCTTTGTCCTCCTTCCTACGGGCAGAGCACCTTCCTTTTTTTACTCTTTGGGTTCTAAAAATAGAACGACAGACATCTGTCATTATTTTGCACCAGAAACCTGCCCTTTCACTTGCTCGGTGCAAGTGACGCACCTCTCCACCAACTGGGCTATCAACCTGGAAGGATCTGCTTGGTCGCTTGCTTCAAGAGTGTAACAACTCTTCACCAGCTACGGTAAATGTTTTCCCACTTGTCGGTCCTCTGTGATGATGGAGAATAATTGTAAACTTGGTTGTACTAGCCATTTGTCCACTTGGGCCATATCGACCTGGATAATCTGGGATATCTCCACTTGTTGCTTCTCCATGTTTTCTTTGATGTCCAACAAATGTTTAGCTATATTGATTTTTCCCAGTGTCCCAGCACTGCTCTCCTAATCAAGGTCTAGAAAACCTTTACTTATCAAAGAGAATGTTTCCTCACAAAAATTCTTTACTTTGTTAGCTCTCCCCTTGCTTTCTGATATGTTCTGCTCCCAGACCTTCAACAGGATATTACCTCTGGTTTGTTCTATGATGGATAATTTTGAGCTGCTGACCATCTCTATATTCACTATAGCTATAACAGTGTCTTGGAAAGCGACCCATGTTGCCCCAACTTCTCTTTCTCTCGAAGAAATATTTTCTAATATTTGATCTATCATTCGAAAATGGTTTTGAATGGTTCTCACCTTTACCAGTAGGTTTTGCTGAGCCATAAGTACCCTATGTGACGCAGGTTGTCCCCCTCTGCCTCGACAAAGGCCTCTGTGCTGACCTCCCGGTCTTAAGGATCGTTCAAATTTTACTCTCGAGCCGGAGTGGCTCCTTTGATTCTTCACTGGAATCTCTATTAAAATTGACCCATAGGTCTTTTCTACACCTTGCAGCCTCTAGGCCCGGTCATTGTTCCCTTCATGATAGAAAAATGGAATTTTGGGCTTCGAGGATTCAAAATCGCAATGTCACAACTTTGTCTTTTTGGTTTCCCGATCTCTGCTATCCTGATATGATTTAACTTCAGTTAGCTCTCTGGGCTAGAATCGTGGTCCACACGACCTCGCCTTATATGACCACAGTCCTACCTTTTTTTAGGATTTCAGGCTTTCAGATGTCAAGATATATTTGAACCCTTGTCCTCAGGATCCCCGATCCTCCGAATCCCTATATGCTTTAACTAGGAACCCCTTTTTGCCGTAAACACGATCAACGACCGTGATCGTCTACTAAACTAATGGCTCCGGATCTCCCACAGGACTTCGGGGTTTCAAATGCCGAAATGCATTTGTCCTCGATTCTTCCGATTTATCGAATTCTGATTTCCCGATATGACGACAACTGGCTCCCTCCTGATGGAGCTTTCCAATCTTATCGGGATTTCGGATTTCACAATTCTGAAATGTGGATGTTTCCTGTCTTCAGGATCCACGAAACGCCGAACCCTGACTTCTCAGATTTCTGCCACGCATCCCAAATGGATGGACGGTTCAGATCAAACCTCAGACTTCGCCAAATGCAAAGTCAAACCGCTCACTTATGTGAGTCCTAGTGCTCGAATCTTCAATTTGGATGATCACACGACACGTGTCCTTCCTTAGATCCACGGTTGTGATCCTTTCGTTGTTTCGGGACTCAAAAGGTCTCAAACTCTTGGTCTCTAGACTTCCGAGATGCCGATGGCTCTCGATCCCTGCCATGTGTCCCAACAGATGGACGGTTCTGATTTTGTTTTGGGGGGTTTCACTGTGGATTTACCCGATCTCTTGTCCACAAGACTTCCAATATTCCAAACTCCGACACCTCGATATCCCGATACATTTCGGGACCTTCACTCGTCTTGAGAGGGTTTAAACCCCATGCAACTCCTGTCATATCGGACGGCTAACGGGTATCTAAGTGAGGATCCGACGGTTCACAGTCTTCTAAGCTTGCACCTTGGAAACCCAGTCGTAACCTCCTCGCTTCTTTGTCAGATCGGACGGCTGACGGGATTCCTCTAATTCTCTACAGAGAATTTCGACCATCTGTTTCTTCCCTCTGATGATTTCTGTGAAGTGAACCAAGGATTCTTCCTCGGACTTATCCACCTGCAGCACAAACTTCTGATGCCTTCTAATCACTCAAATGCACCAACTTTTTGTACTGTCTTTAATAGTTTCAAATTCTTTATCCTTCCTGAGCTTTCTCACAACTTCGAGTCTTAAATAAGACCCTTGCACGCACTCCTTGCGGCAACCGCCAAACACTTGAAGTGTTGAACGCTCTTCAACCTTACGCACACTCTACAACAATAGTCTCCCAATACTTTGCTCAGGTTCGAAACTCTGAGATTTTCTTCAGCCTGCACACTCCTTGCACGACTCCTGTGCCTCACTGCACCTCTGTTTGAATGAGAACAAAATCTATCTAGTCTGAGATTTCAGAGATAAACCTCTGAACCCTTTGTCAAAGCACTCCTTGCGGACAATTCAACTGCACTCCTTGCAGAAACTCTTGCTCAAATAGAGAAACAATTGAAACTCATTCCTCTTACTCTCTCTCTCTATCAGATTTCAAAAACTCAAAAAGAAATCATTCATACATAGCATAAAAGATATTGTATGACAAAAAAAGTAAAACCATGAGCATAACATTCAATATACATACACGAAGAACAAACCCGACACCATGAATTTGAGTCAAAGATTTCTCTATTAATTCAAATCTCTATACATGGGTGTCTTCACACAACCCTCTTCTCTCTTTTCTTCTATGCTCTTCACACTCTAATGTTACAATACAAAAAATGAGGGTGTCTATATTCCGTTTTCCCTCTCTCATTCTAAACTGTCTAATCTATGCATTAAAGCTACCTACTAACATAAATGCCTTCTTAGTCCTTCAGACAAGAGCAGGTTGCTCAAGGTCTGATTACAATCTATTAGTACGCCTCTCCTTAACTATCACATTTAAGTTTGGTGCATCCAATCTTCAAAAGTTTTTAAACAATTTATCATGTGATCAAAATGTGTTGCGGTTTCCCCACACTCGCTTGACGTTGGCGATGCTCCTGCATCACTATGTCAGATTTCAATGGCCTGCGATATGAACACCTTTATGTCTACAACCTGTTTCTTGGCCACCTCCAATTTCGACTGCAACTCTAAAATCTGTTGCCTCTAATCGCTTACCTGTGCTTGGCTGGTTTGCGTCGACTGGTGCGCCTGCTCGAGGTCGGACCTGAGCTTCTCAATTTCACGCAGGTCGACTATTCGGGCTTCCTCAAGGCTCCTTCTCACCTCGTCCCTGACATTCTCTTCGGAAGTAGCCACTTTAGCTTCCAATTGACTGATTAGGAGGTTCTTTCATTTCAACTGGGCCATCAAAGTCCCAAACGAGTACTAATTAGCTGTAGCATAAGCCCCTAGTGTCTTGACTATCTCCTCTGCAAATTCTCCCTCTTTCGCGGCCTTCCCATCTATCATGATTTTAAAGTTTTTGGCCATTACGCCCTCTTTTTGATAAAATCCTTGCCTTACCACGACCTTTCTTTTCTTTTCAAAGAAAAATCCGTTAGGAGGTAGCTCCTCTACAGAAATAGGTGTCAGTTCTTCATTGAAAATCCATCCCATGTCAGGATTCCCCTTTGTGAACTTTAAGGGCGTGACAATAGCAATCAAACTACCGATTTCCTTGGATGTTTGTTTTGGGGTGACCTCTGTAATTGGATTTCTTGACGTGATCGAAAGTGAGTCTCCCGATCCATGCAAAGGTATCTCCACTTGGCCTTGGGCTTGCTTGCCTGGCATGCCCCTTTCGGGGTTTCCTTCCTACTCATGGGGAACTTCGGCTCCTTGCTCTGAGGTTCCAGCCTCTTTGGCTTTTCCTTGGTCCTTCTCCCCGCTAGGACTCGATACCTTTTCATCTTTGGCTCCCAGCTTCTTTGTAACTGGAAGCTCTGGA
>SNQJ01S0046309.1:68728-88147 GCA_010110895.2 Picea sitchensis
CCTTGGATGTTTGTTTTGGGGTGACCTCTGTAATTGGATTTCTTGACGTGATCGAAAGTGAGTCTCCCGATCCATGCAAAGGTATCTCCACTTGGCCTTGGGCTTGCTTGCCTGGCATGCCCCTTTCGAGGTTTCCTTCCTACTCATGGGGAACTTCGGCTCCTTGCTCTGAGGTTCCAGCCTCTTTGGCTTTTCCTTGGTCCTTCTCCCCGCTAGGACTCGATACCTTTTCATCTTTGGCTCCCAGCTTCTTTGTAACTGGAAGCTCTGGAGATTCACCCTATAAAATCTGGGGGAGACAACTCCGTCGGTGCTCCTGGAATTTCAAAAATTCAGCCATATCTCCGGGTGGCAAGGCTTGAATCCGATTTAGAACTTCAGCGAAGGACCTCGTGGCCCAGAATATTTCGTCATGTGGGGAATCCTCATGTTCATACCTCTTCAGGCCGCAGCTTGCCAGGTGATTGCTCACAACCTTACTAGGGCCGTGCTTCTTGAACTCAATATCTACCAACTTCATTTCCTCTAAATTCGTAGCCTCGGCTTTGGTGTGGCCAAAATCTAACATGGAATACACACCAATACGAATAGGGAAGGACGACCATACCTTTTTTGATACTACTTTGAGTTCTTTACTTATCCCGCTGAGCACAGTATGTCTGGAAATCTCACAGCACAACAACTTGTTTGGTAGGAATAGAGGGAGGGAATATGGAGGGACCGAGGTGCCGAAAACCCTGATATATGAAAATTCCTCCTCTAGATACCAATCTGCCACACTTCTTAGGCTGGTTGCGACACTATCTAATATCCTAGGAGGCGGTTGGTCAAAAATGGTGACATGCAGTGGCACCATCACCCAGTTGAATATCTCGTAGATGAATTCTTTGGCCTTATCCTCCCACAACTTTGAGTGGTAGACATGGATAGGCTCTGTACTAGATGGAGCCCAGCTCCAGTTCATCAGTGGGAAGGGTGTCATTAAGTATATGACATCCATGATGTAAGCACACATAAAGAATGAAGCTGCTTTCTTACTCGCCCTCTGTGCTCGATATTCAGTAATTCGATTGGTCAGACTGTCAGACAACAGTTTGTCCCAGTTGAAAGAGAAACCCTCAGTGACTGTATGAATGAGTGGCACCCATGGGAGGAAGAAACGGGTAGTTTCTTCCTTCCCATACAACCTACAGTTCATCATGGCTATGTATTTGAACTGTGGCTCCAAAGAAGAAATTGAATAGATCCCATTTAAGTCAGCCATGAATTTCGCAGGGTGTGAGACCCAATCCTTAATCAGATCGGACATGATTTTTGCATACTGCTCGTACTCCTTCTTCTTAAATCCTTCTAGGAATTCGGCATTGTGGTTAAGGTTCGACGTGGGTGACAATTTATACATTTTCCACAAATGTTCTAGTCGGAAGGTACCTATCGTAACCTTCTGTTCGCTGATAATCATCCTGGTCAGGATGTCCACATGGTCCAGTTCCCACTTGATCATATCCAAATACAGAAGAAGTTGGTGCCTCACTGCTATTTTGTGCATCTCTACTTGAGCGACAATTTTGTATTTGGTTGATAAATCATCCTTCTCGTTATCGCTAGAATCATCTGAACAATCTATCGACTCAGATTGTAGGATGTTGGAAACGTATGACCATGTCTTGATAGAATTAATACTTCAGGGTGAGGTGTCGAAAACAACGTTTGAACCCTGACCTGAACTCTCGACAGCTAACTTGGGCATTTTTCATGGAGCCATGAGAATGAAACCTGCAAATAGACCACCTGTCAAACAGATTTGAAAATCACAAATAATGGTTAACCTAGTAAAATGGCTCTATGCGTAAACATGAATGAGAACTGAAAAAATGAAGGGAAAAAACTCTTTATCTTAGTCATTAAAACCCCTGGTGTCCTTGCGAACAGAACGGTCAAATCTCTTAAAGAAATATTTAGTAGTAAAAGAGAGATCCTTCTATATGTCACCTCGCCATAGTTGAAAATAAATTCCATAATTGTTTGACAAGTCATAACACGAATCAACGCAAAAAAAACATTTAAATTTACTCCGCAGACGGTGCATTTTAAATTTTGCATCGATGCATCGATTAATCCAGCCTGGCTCCTTTAATTAAGTTTGTTTTATACTTTAATCCCCCTTTTTCAGCGTTCGTCGTATCGAAAGATTTCACTCCTACTCTTTGAGCCCCCAAAACCCAAAATTGCGATGATGCGATTTAGTTAAAAAATTGTGATATGACCTAAGTTATTAATTAACCCATGCTTAATTAATAAAAATCATGACTTCGCAACTCGGGGATACGAAGGTAAAGTTTTTTGGGAGAGCGATCGCTGAGTCATGAAACCCCGACAATGTTTAACTAGGGTTTAAAGTGACTTACCCCTGACACTAACTTGGGTGAACTTTTGAAACCGTTTCGTGACTTCGCATATCAGAGTTTGGAAACCTTACATCTTGTAACTCCTGAAGCGCGATAGCGCGAGGTAATAAAAGCGATAGACTTTCTTAACGATTAGGCAACAGTGAATTAGGACTATAACAACCATCACCACTTCGCATGTCGGGGTAAACTTTTGGTTGAAAGAATTATATTTCAACCACTTGTAAAAGGTGGCTCCAACACTCTTCAACACCCATTTACAACATCCACTATGGCTTAGCTTTTCATGGATCAGGTCTTCAAGCTTCATGGCATGCCGCATTCTATTGTTTCTGATCGTGACCCAACTTTCACCAGCAATATTTGGCAAGAACTGTTTAAGATACAAGTCACCCACTTGCATCTCAACACAACTTATCATCCCCAGAATGATGGTCAGAATGAAGTTGTGAACAAGTGTTTAGAAACATATTTGAGGTGTTTTGCATCAGAAAAGAAAAATCAGTGGGATCAATGGTTGCCACTAGCTGAATGGTGGTACAACACTTCATACCATACAACTACCCACATGAATCCTTTTGAAGTAGTATATGGACAAAAACCACCTTCAGTTCTCTCATATTTACTAGGTGTCTTGAAGGTCCAAGCGGTGGATCAAACATTTACAGTTCGAGAGGCTATTCTCTATACCCTCAAAGAGAATTTGGTCATGGTCCAGAATCACATGAAGAAACAAGAAGATCAAGGTCACTCTGAACGTCAATTTGCAGAAGGGGAGGAGATGTTTCTTCGGCTGCAACCTTACAAGAAAAATTCCCTTAAGGTTGACCATTGTTAGAAACTGACGCCCAAATTTTATGGTCCTTATACCATTCTCAAGCCTGTGGGATAGGTGGCCTATTAGTTAGCTTTGCCCAGTCATTCTAAGATACATCCTATTTTTTATGGTTCCTACTTAAAGAAGGTGATTGGAGCTAAGTGCCAAACTCAAACCAACCTTCCCGAGTTGGACGAAGAACACTCCATTTGGCTACAACCAGAAGACGTTTTGGATCAGCGTGAGCATCACCTGCATCAATGAACCATCAAGGAAGTGTTATTCCAGTGGAAAGATACAAGCCCAACAGGTGCCACTTGGGAACCAACTACCATTTTGCAATAATTTCCACATCTCAAGCCTTGAGGACAAGTTTTTTTTTAAGGGGGAGGACATGTTAGGGACCTAACCCCTCACGTAGGTATAATAATATATTCCAATGTAATAAAGGTCAATATTAATAAAGCCTATCAATAAGGAAGAATAAGTTGAATGTAAGAAGACCTAATAGAAGCTTTCGCTTCTAGAAGGATCTTCCTCTAGATGGTTCTTTTGATAGACATATTTAGTATAAATAGGAGTCGAGGGTATGAGAACTGTTGTCTTGGATATTATTGTAATAGAGCTCTGCTCAACTGGAGGTTTCCCCCTCGAAGAAGCAAGTGAACATTGCTCCCAGAATCAAAGTGCTATTTCTGGTGTTATTTTGATATCTTTTCTGTATTATTGTGGTGTTGTTATGGTTATATTTTTGTTTA
Source organism: Picea sitchensis (assembly GCA_010110895.2). Classification (NCBI taxonomy): domain Eukaryota; kingdom Viridiplantae; phylum Streptophyta; class Pinopsida; order Pinales; family Pinaceae; genus Picea; species Picea sitchensis. The sequence continues at coordinate 72,712 of SNQJ01S0046309.1, forward strand.
TCTGCCATTTCTAGCATTTTATTTCTATTCTGCATACTTTTTATATCTGGAATATTACAAAAATCCTCATCCATGGGAATTTTATTTCATGTATATAAACAGATTTGAGAAATAATTGTTTTTGTTATGATATGATAACAATTGGTTTGGTTGATTGAAGGTTAAGAAAATTGTAGGAATAATGGTATTGGGTATGGAATTGTTGTAATCCATAATAAAAATTGATTCCTGCAACTACAAGAGCCAAACGAATTATGAACAGGAAGATCATGCTTGGAAAATTTGTTTTTCTGTATAAAACATATTTGACATTTATGATTGAAAATTGTTATAATGATATCTCATGATGACTATATGTGTATAATGTATATGAGATGTTGGATATGGAAGTTGGAATCTTGGGAAAAATAGAACTATAAGGAAATCAAGCTCAATGATGAAGGAATATAATGAAGAAAGTCCAATGGTTGTTGCAACTGGATTTCTTAGAGCCGCAACTCTAAAAATTATTGACCGAGTGCATTGGAGCCCTGGAGAGAAGTGGAACAGCCTGAGGGGATGCATGATAGAGAAAAGGGTTCATTTCTTTGGGTTGTGTAGGATGATAAGGAAGGAGAGTTTGTTGGTTGGAATTGTTGCCATAAATATAATTTCTGAAGATCATTATACATGTTTTGGGTTGAAATGCCTATATACATGTTTAAGTTTAGGCCATAGTTCCTATGTAGAGGCCGAGATCCTAGTGTTTTAATGTTAAGAACATCGGTATGGCTTTGTGCATTGAGGACAATTACAAAATAAGGGGAGGGCGATGTAACACCCTAGTTTTAATCCATATGAACTAGAATTTATTATGTAATTGTGACAAAGGATGGTGAGCGGGTAAAGTTGGAAAAGGGGCCAATGTGCCTAGGAAATGTAATACTTTATATATATTAATAAAATAATACATTGTTGGCTGCAAGACAGACAAGGACAAGATATAGGGGGCCATGATTCCACGAGAGAGGGGGCTAAAGGGGAAAACTATATTTATTATATTTTATTTACCCATATTGGTTTTAATTGGGAAAAGTTGTTACATGATATTCTTGGGAGGAAGGCCATGTGGTTTTTGTTTTCATGTAATTATATAAACATCCCTTGTGGGTTGTTTTGGGGGTTCACTTGTTCTTCCCATTCACTCTTACACCCTTCTAACTCTTTCTTTTTTGGTGCCTCGTTCTTGTTAATTCATGTGCTTTTGGTCTGAGCATGGAAATGAATGGTTGGACGAGGAGAGCCATTGCTAGATGGTTGTAATAAATTACTGATCATTCTAGTAGGGAATGGATGGTTGAGTGAATGAGATTTATGGTAGTTTGGAAAGAAATGTCCACAACTGAGAATCCTTGGAGTTTACACCAGGGATATTTCCTTACGAGTAGCATTGGAGCCCTGGAGAGAAATGGAACAACTTGAGGGAGTGCATGGAAGAGAAAGGTATTCATTTTTGTGGGTTGTGCAGGATGAAGGGGAAAGAGAGATGGAAATTAGGATTTGTTTTGTGGTTGGGAAACCTGAGAGTTAGTTATCCGATTGTTGTATCCTTTAGATTTGGCCTAAGACTCATCCTTGTGGATTCATAGCCCTGGCTTGGAGGTGACATGTTGTTGAGAGTAAATGAAACAATGTCTATGATTGGGAGGAACTTCCTTGGCGTGCAACCAGTTGGTGAATGTTTACTTCAAAAGATAATTTCTCTCTGTGTTTTATGTATAATATATATTCTGATGTGTATTTAATTATCTCTGAGATGTATTTCTATGTGCATTCTTGCTAGTTATTTTTTGTGTATGACACACTGTTTATTTCTTTTATGTTGTATCATGGATCTTAATTAATTCATGTGAGTCTTTCATGCTTAATTTTGAATTAATTATTATCAGAATTTGAAATTAGTTTTGAAGTGAGATTTTGAGGTAGCATGGCCAACCCGTGGGTGGTTGGGTATGTTACAGTGAAGATAAGAAGGGTGAACCAATCGATAGATAAACTAAATGTGCTTATTCTATATAAGATATATGGGTTTATTATAAGGTCCATGTTGTCATTGTTGTTTTAATGCATCATAGAAGTAACGACAATGGTTCCAATGACCTCACTCAACAACAAGAATAACAAAATGAAAATGAACCAACTAAGGATAACAACCTACATCTAAGGTATGGCTTCCATAACTATATCTAAAATGATTTGTACTTTGTAATATAAAAAACAAAAGAAAAAAAAAACTTTATTGACTTGGCTTCCAGTTCCCACCACCCCCTTTTTGGTCAACCAAAAAATAAAAAAAAATGTAATATCTCACTCTGATCCTTACATTTGATCCAATGTTCATTAATTATAGTAGCAACCATGAGAAATTATATAATGTCCACAAAAATTACCAACAATTCTATGGAGATCATTCCAATATAAGGAGGATAGAGACAATTAGGAAGGGGGAAATAAGGATGGGGGAAAGAAGGTAGGGAGAAGAAGTAAGGTGGTAATGGTGGGGATAAGAAGGATGGTGGTGGGGAGAAGAAATATGACAGAGAAAACAAAAAGGGGTGAGGTGATGATGAAAATAAGGTTGGTGATGATTCCAAAGGTGATGGTGAAGAAAAGATGGGTGAATGAATGAAAAATGAAGACAATAATCCTATATATGTCATTGAGTATGTCATATAAAGGTCTTATGAAGCTCACTGAAATCAAATAATTTTATAGGGAAGAAGTATCCAGTACAAATCTTTAGCAGAGGATTAAAAACAAATTTCCTATTTAAGATCGTATGCTGGTGATAAATGTTGAATGTGAATGGTTATATATATATGAATAACAATGAATCCATTGGATCACACATCAATTCTCTAGATGTTAATGTAACATCCTGCTCTTTCCTGCACTGAGCGAACTTATTCTTTGAGGACACTTACTTGAAAGTGATCTGGATTATTATACTATTGGGCATTTGATTATGATTATGAGGCATTATGGATATGATGACAAGTTATTTTGTTGTATTGATATAGACAAATGCTATTGAATCAGTTCTCCTGAGTGTGTAGGATTTTGGACCTCGTGGATGAAGAGGCATCGATGAAACCCTTGGACTCCGAATCAAGTCAGGGTGTGTACTATTGGGGTTTGATTGTTGTAAATATGAAATATGTGTATATGATTAGATGTTATGATTATGGATTTTATTTCTGGCATGATTCGTTGATGATGCAGGCTGACGATAGATTTTTGACCAGAGTCACATGTGGAGTAGAGGGGTCATGCATGACTACCAGATACATTGAGGGAGAGGTGTGGACAACAACCCTGCCATAGCCTACTACCACTCTCGTTGTGGCTCAAACTGTAGGTTAATGATTACCTAGTTCAAGAATACCCACGATGTCGTGAGGGCAGACTGTGATAGTCACTCATGATGATTCTAAGGGGCGCACAATAAGGTAGGGGCCTTATTCCTTAGAGGCCCTTAGACTCCCACAGGATCACCTGATAGAGTATTGACTCCAGGGGTTTTTGATGTCTACCAAGTCATTCAAGAGGCTAGTGGCACCCTTGGAGCACGTAATGTGTCCTGAAGGGCACACCACGAAAGAAAAACGGAAAGAGGCGAGTGGCACCCTTGGAGCATGTAGTGCGTCCTGAAGGGCACGTCGCACAAAGGAAACAAAATGAGAAGAGTGGAACCCCTGGAGAACCTAGCGCATCCTGAAGGGCACGTTGCGTTGTTAACTAATAAGTGAATAAACCTAGATGGCCTTAGAATGAATAATGTGATAAGAAATATTTAAAAATAATTTCCCTAGTAAAATGTCACCCAACCTAGGAAAATAAAATCTAGGTCTAAGTGATACTTGTGGTAAAAAATAAAAATAAAAAAAAATAATACTAATAATCATCATTAAACATGTGAAGAGAAGGGGGTAAGAAATTCAATTAATTTATAAAAATCAAATTACTTTGGGGGATTAAATTAAAAAAAAAAAGGAAATAATTGTTTTGTTACATATGCTAATTAAAAATTTATTAATTAAAAAGAAAAAGCGGAAAAGGTAATTTTCTACACTTGCCAATTTGAGTTTTCGATAAAAAGGGAAAGAGGGAAATTTAAAAGAATTAGGAAACTAAGGGAAAAAGGGGGAAACATAAAGAGAAAGGGAAACATAAGGAAAAAACAGAATGACTAACTTAGCAAGGAATCTTGCCTTTAAGAACTTTCTAAATTGAACTCAAATAGTAGATTAGTAAGGGGGTAAGTCATTAAAATGTGTAAGGGAATATGGGGACACCTAGGAGCGATTCTAAGAATGCTTTTAGGTGGGTGAGGGAAATAGGAGTAATTAAATAATTAATGAAATTAATTTCTGGTGCAACGAAGGGGATGGGTGACACATGTATGGGGAGAATTTTTCTCAACTAAATTATTGAACATTAAATTAAATGGGAAATTGGGAAAGAAATGACTTTGAAACTCTATATAAAGGAGGGAGGAGGAGGAGGATGGATCTATTCATTTACGTGTAACGTTATGCTGCAAAATTTTAGACTTGAATGACTTATCTTGTGGGAGTTGGGACACCCAGCTCGGTGAGGAGTGGTATCTAGGTCGTGCGAGGTGAGTTGGGAGATATTTGTTCTTGGGTTTAGTGTGTGTGGCCCCTTTGAGGCTAGGTTGGATAAGGGGGAAGAAGAGTACCCGTAGCATTGGCTGGGAGGTACTGGTGAAGTCACATCGATCGACAAGTGGGAACCAGATGGAGTGCACGGGACAAAAAATCAGAGCGGTCAACTCGGGCTACGATACACATGCTTTTATTTTGCATGGTACAATACTATTGATCTTATGATTTCATTTTTGTACTTTTAATTGTGTAAAGAAAGTGTTCGACTTAGCCTTTTAATCGATAAATTAAATTCCCCGTAGACTTAAGCTCGTTGCTTGAATTGATTCCCTTGACATTCGATCCCCGAATGTTGTGACTGCCCTGTTGGATTTATTTATTTTTATGAAGAGTTTGTGCCTTGTATTCATCCTCATCCCTAGATCATCAGTCCACTCCCGAGCAGTCAGCCAGGAGCCGGATCGACAGTCGTAACCTTAGTGTGAATAGACCTATAGATCCTAATGCCCTACTTTTCTATGCGTGAATGATGTGCGAAGGATGTTTTTTCCCATCTGTCTACCCATGTTGATTGTTCCAAGTTGAGTGATTCTCTTGCGCCTTGATGCGATTAATTAACTCTGCGATTTATTGCTTGATGGCGAAGTTTTACTTTTCCTTGGGCCACTCTGGACTGCGTTGTATTCTTTTATTATTGTATGATGGATGAATTCTATTACTCTTAATACTGTGTTTTCCCCTGCGTTTTACCTACGTCTTGATGGATGAATTACTTTTATCTTTTTACTCTGAAATTTTATTCCTTACAAACTGATGAATTTTCGCTTTGCAAATTAATACATTGACTGTAAAAAAAAATTCTCTGCATTTTCCTTATGTTTTAAGGAAAATTTATGATTTGATTGGACAATGATATTCTTTGACTATTGTGCCAACGTTTTTATCAACCATGGATTTACCAAGCATTCTCCACTGGTTGTTGTGCCCTTGTTTTTTTTTTAAAACCATGAACTGCCAGTGAATTCCATTATGGTACCCTGCGCTTTCTTTTTCATTTACATGACAACGATCTATGTTATCATTAACAATGATTTATCCTCTGCAAATGATTTCTTTTCGTTGGAAAATTTTAATCGGTGTTTGTTCCTCCATGAATTTTTTATCTAAGATACATCAAATAAATTCGACAGTGTGCCCTCCAGAATGAAGTTACCCTTTTTCTTGCTTGCGTTTTGACTCTCCTTCATTGCGTTTCTGATTTGTACTTTATACCTTCATTTCCATGTGACCACGATTTACCCAGGATCCATTAAAAATTCATGTATCGTTTAATAGTTGTCTGACAACGAATTTCTAGACAACAATTTTATCGCCAATCCGTCAACGAATACCATTGTGTTAAGCAAACAATTTCCCGCCCTTTTATTGACCATGAATTGTGATGGACCAACGAATCTATTCCTAGTCGCACACTTTTTTGTGTGTGTTTAGGCGTTCTTCGTTTTAAAACCAATGTTTTCATGCCTAGGGGGTTTCATTCTTAATGTCTGGGCATTTTGTTTTAAGGTCTGGGTGTTTGTATTGATTATCAGAGTGGTTTTATTTTCTTGACAGCCACCTTACCCCTTTGATTGACTTCTTCTTCCTAGATATCATACCTTGACACTGTGTTTTTTTAAATTTCCTTTATGACAGTGACTTTAATACTTGTAGAAAAACACATTTTTGAATTGTGTTTCAACAAGGTTAAGGACCGCGTTTCCAACATGTTTAGAGTGCATTCTCAGCCTCAATCATAGTCAACACTTACTCTTTTTTTGAGTGCAAGTTTACCCTCACCACTACAGTACCATTGCGAATTTGATAGCTGCATTATCATTTTACCCAACGATCTCGTGGCACATTACCCAACCATAATTTAACAACAAATTTTGATTGATACATGTCTTTTCCATAAACCCCCCTTCTTAATTGTGTTTTTGTCTTCCTCAACGAATAGCATGTTTATTTCCTGCATTTGGTTAGTGAATTATTATTGTGGTTGTTGACAATGATTATGGTGGATTGAACAATTTTATTTCTCATAGTGATATATTATAGCCAAATTTGATCTCTAAAAAATGTCTGACAACGTGGTTAAGTGTAATATAGGTGTTTGAAATATCAATGTTTTTAATGTCTCATCGTCTATTTATATGTAATATCTGCCTTAATAAATGTTTCCAACATATTTGTATTTATAATTACTCTCAGCGTTGCCAATGTCTTTATATCTATGGAAAACATGTTTATTTTTACATAGATAGCATATTAATACCTTTATTTATATAGACATCATTATACCAATAGACAACATCTTTTATACAGTTAGACATTGTTTTAGAGTCACCCTTCTTGTCAGTAGTATATTTTTAGGCAGGGATATGTCTTGTCGTTTTATGCAATCATTTTTAATTACAACAACCATTATCGATAAACACAGTATTACATCCCTCCAGTACAATGATATTTATAGAGATTCTATAGATAGCTAATCTAACGTGTTTCTTTAGGCCACAATCTTATCATTGTTTCAGTTTATAAGATAACATTTGAGAAAAAAAAGGGAGGGGGGTTTTATGTTGTTTGAAGGGACATGTTTTCTTTTGTTCTAGTTAAAAAGGTAGTGATTTCGTCCTTATAAATTTACTTATCTGATCTTGGGATTTGGAGGATAGTTGCAATGAACTATTTTCTTTAATGATGATTATGTTATGATATACAGATGGAATACCTTGTAACTATCTGCTTTAACCTTTAACAATGATACTTTATATATATTAACCATTATCCTTTTGCTAATGTTTATGGGTTATATATTAATATGGTTAATATACCACTATATTGTACCGCTAATTTTATTGGTCATATGTTAACCTTTATCCATATTTCTTAAATATTGTGAAATAGTTGTATTAACCTTATCAACGATATTTCCACTATCCTTTATTGCTAATTTTATTTAAAAGTTATGTAGCCTAATAATTGTAATTCAAGGTGTGTGGATTGATTGTGTTGCGCAAGGAAATTGTTGTGTTTCTTGAGTGTCTTATTCATCTGGCAGACTTGTAGTTGGGTGCTAGGGTTAGTCTTCAGGTGTTTAGATAGTCCTTGATATACTAGCGCATTGATTTTAGCAGGGGTTGAGGGTCCAATTATGTTGTTGCACCATGGTTTTTGTCATGCCCATCATCTGGTGACCACATGATTCCTGATGAGGGGATCATTGCATGCCCTAAGAGATAGATGCAAAGGATAGCGTGGCTGGGGTCTATACTACCCATTGTGGGCATTGTTCATTGTAGTTGTTTTGGCATTTGGGTTGTAACGCCTTCATGCATTTGGTTGCGCACCATAGAGGATATAGTTACTGGTCGTTGAGGCCATTGTGTCGATATGGGGGATGTTTTCCTTTAGCTGGTAGGCAGTGTCGTGTTTGTTTCAGGTAGGTATTCATTCCTTCTTGATTTATGCATGTTTTGCCCAGTTGCTTGATGTGCTTGCATGTAGAGTCATTGTTGTTTGTTGCTTGTTCTGTAGGTGTTGTGTTCGTCGTTAGGGTGTGGTTAACTGTGTCATTGTTTCCTTCCTGCCTAAAAACAACAACAAAAAAATTTCACTTTCTACTTCATTGGTAGTCATAACAATGGAGGTCACTACATATGGTATCATAGCGGGTTTAACCCACGACTTGGGAACACTTCGGCTTTCGTTGAAATGATATTTGATTATAATGTTTCTAATTAAGTTGACCTGTATTCGTGCAGGTAATCATGGTTATAGGACACCGTGGAGGCATACGATGGGGTGCTAGGGGAGGAGGCACGACACCTCCAATAACATCCACGGCTGAGGGGTCTAACCCCCAGGGAGACAAACAGGTTGTTGGGCAGGAGCAGATAGCGGTGAGTGATGTGGTTGGGTTGATGAGGTATTTTCAGTGCATGTCTGAGGCACTGATCAACCGTTTGGACAGAGAGGAGGCCAGGGTGTTTGCACCCCCTTAGGGTCCACCGCATGCTCCGGTCGGTACTGGTAGCATTCACCGCGAACTCGAGAAGGTAAAATTTCTCGAGTTCTTTGGTGTCTGGGACGACGCAACGACCAAGGCATGGTTGGAGAATATGGCGATGTGCTTTTCACTTCACGACTATACCTCCAACATGAAGGTCTGCATGGTGGTCTTTCAACTAAAGAAGAGCGCTCTTCTTTGGTGGAAGACGCTACTACCGAAACTGAACATGGCCATCGAAGACGTTCCATGGGAATTGTTCGAGGAAGGGTTCTGAGAGAGGTACCTTTCAAAGGAATTCATTGAGCATCATTTCAACGAGTTCAACGTCTTACGACAGGGCAGTCGTATGGTGCCCAAGTATGAGGCTCATTTTATGGAGTTGCTTCAGTATGATCCGCACATTAATATCGAGAAACTTAAGGTCAATAGATTCTTGTTTGGACTTAACGTCAAAATACGTGCAAAGGTTAGGATTCTGATGCATCTGACCTTGCATGATGTCATCTAGAAGGCCCTCATGGTAGAGGAGGAGCTTATTAGTGGGGGATAGAGCAGGACTCTAGTGAGACCGACAGGGAAGATGTCATTTGGTGCATAGCAACATCAGACACTAGCCAGACATACGCCAATATATCATGGATTCCAGAGAGGATCCACTTTCATACACCTTGGTGACCAATGCCTCAACAACAGACTCCTTATTGAGGACCACAACATCAGCCGCAATGTCGACCGCAACAAAAACAGTTTAGGCCTATTCAGCAGAATGGACCAGGATTCCCGCCCAGTGGGCTGTCAACTTCTACTTTGGGTACCAGGAGTACTTAACCAAATAAAGGGTGTTAGACTTATGGGGAGCCACACTACCATCGTGATTTCCCAGTGGAGAGGACTAGAGAATATGGATCAGTTAGACTCACTACCGTGGGATATTTGGGAAAGGCCCATTAGATTCATGAAGTAGTGAATAACCCCAAAGAAGAGCACCAGTCGACTATGCTCGATATGTTAGGTACCGTCGTTGACCAGACCCTTACTATTTTGATATATCCTAGTGCTACCGAGAGTTTCATTTCTGGTGCAACCCTAAAAAGGATTAAGGTAAAGGCAGTCGAACATGATGAGTTTAGCTTTGTAGATATGGCTTCAGGAGCCAAACAAAAGGTTGGAGGAAAGGTTATGGGTTGTACCCTTAACCTGGGATATTTTTTCACCAGGGCCAACCTACATGTCACGATCTTAGGATCTTATGACATCATGATTGGTATGGACTGGTTAGAATCACATGAGAGGATACTCAACGGTAAGATGAAACAATTGAGCTTGGTCGATTATGAGGGATAGAGAAGCGTGATTGTAGGTCGGAACTAGGGATTTTCCCTAAGGTTTATCTCTTCCTTGCAGTTATGGAAGAGCTTGCACAAGGGATGTAAGCTTTATACAATCCTTGCGTTAAATGAAAAATGAGTAGCGGAAGGTCTAGAACACCTTCTGATGGTGAGAGAGTTTGTGTATGTCTTCCAGGAGGAGTTACATGGGATACCGCCGGAGAGGGAATTGGATGTTACCATAGACATAAATTCTGGGACTGAACCAATAGCGAGAATGCCTTATTGTATGTCAACCCCAGATTTACAAGAGTTGAGAATGCAACTGAAGGATTTGCTGGACCTAGGACTTATACGTCCGAGTGTGTCACCATGGGGTACACCTGTTATCTTCATACGAAAGAAGTATGGGTCGTGGAGACTCTACATTGACTACCGTCAATTGAACAAGGAAATGATCAAGAATTAGTATCCACTGCCAAGGATTGATGATCTGTTTGATCATATGAAGGGTGCGGCGGTTTTTTCCAAGATTGATTTGCGATCAGAGTATCGCCAGTTACAGATCAATGAGGATGATGTCCCTGAGACCTCCTTTAAGACGAGGTTTGGAAATTATGAGTTTATTGTTTTACTGTTTGGACTGAAAAACACCCCAGGGGTATTTATGAGTTTGATGAACGGGGTGTTCCGTGAGTACTTGGACAAGTTCATCCAAGTATTCATTGAATATATTTTGATTTACTCTTGGATGACAGAGGAGCATGATGAGCACTTGTGCTTGGTAGTACAGTGTTTGTGAGAGCACAAATTGTATGGGAAATTGTCCAAATGCTCGTTCTATCAATCGAAGATTCACTACTTATGGCATGCCATCTCTGACAAAGGTATCACCATGGATCGATCAAAGGTCGAGGCTATTATGGAATGGCCTCCGTCGACGAATGTCTGGGAAGTGCGTAGATTCATGGGTTTAACAGGATACTATTGACAGTTCGTCGAGGGATTTTTGAAGCTAGAAAATCTGATCACGAAATTGCATAAGAAGAACAAGAAGTTTGTTTGGACCGAGAAATGCACAGAAGCATTTCGAAGGCTCAAGGAGATGTTGAAAATGACACCGATACTAAAGGTCCCTAACATGGACGTGGAATTCTTGGTATGCACTGATGCATCCAAGGAAGGCTTAGGTAAAGTCCTGATGCAAGACAGTCAAGTGATCGCTTACATCTCGAGGAAAATGAGAAGGCATGAGGAGAACTATGCGACGCATGATTTTGAGTTGTTAGCCATTGTATATGCCTTGAAGGTTTGGAGACACTACCTTGTTGGACGAAAATTTGAACTAAAGATGGACCAATTTGGACTACAACACATCTTTACGCAAAATGACCTGAATGCGCGACATCGATGTTGGTCAAAATTTCTTAGTGAGTATGATTTGAAGATTACTTACATAAAGGGAACAATGAACCGAGTGGCAGATTCATTGAGTGAGAGACTACACATCTTTTCGGTGTTTCCTCTTCAAACGAATATACGTGAAAAGATTATAGATTTACAGTGTGACGACGACTGTTACAAAGAGGTCAAGGATTTTATCGTACAAAACACAATGATGGTACCAAGATTTGAAGGATTTACGTTGGATGACGATGGAATACTGAGATAAAAATTGGATTTACATACCACCGAACGACGAGTTGAGGAGTTTGATCCTAAACGAGGCTCACAGAGAAGTGTACATGGCTCACCCAAGATTCACGAAGATGAGGGTGGACCTTAAACCCTTATTCTTATGGAAAGGAATGAAGGAAGACATAGTCAACTATGTGGCCGAATGTCTAGAATGTCAGTTGGTAAAGGTTGAACACAAACATCTAGCAGGATTACTACAACCACTCGCTATTCCAGAATCGAAATGGGAGGATATTTCGATGGATTTCATTGTTGGATTGCCACTGATGGCAAGGAGACATGACTCGATTTTTGTGGTAGTCGACACTCTGATGAAGAGTGCTCATTTTATTCCTGTGTGTACGACGTATCAGGCACCTGACATAGCTAGAGTTTTCATCAGTGAGATTGTGAGGATGCATGGCGTACCTAAGAGTATTATATTTGATCGAGGATCAATGTTTACTGGATGATTTTGGATTAGTTTCCAAGAGGCCTTGGGAACCCAACTTAACTTTAGTACTGCGTATCACCCGGAGACTGACAGGCAGACTGAATGAACAAACCAAATCTTGGAAGACATGTTGTGCATGTACATAATGGACCAACAAAAGCATTGGGAAGAATTCTTGCCACTGGTAGAATTCACTTATAACATCAGGTACCAAATCGGCATTAAGATGGCGCCTTTCGAGTTCCTTTATGGTCGACCATGTCAGACACCTTTGAGTTGGGATCTACTTGAGGATAAGGTCCTAGTGGGACCATAAGCGATCCAAGAAATGGAAGATCAAATGAAAACAATAAGACAAAGGATCAAAGAAGCATAGGATCGACATAAGAGTTATGCCGATGCGCGTCGTGTAGACCGTAGTTACGAAGTTGGTGATCGAGTCTTCTTGAGGGTAAAACCGCATAAGAGTTCAATCAAGTTTGGAAAGGGAGCTAAAATCTCTCCTAGGTTTGTGGGACCTTTGGATATTGTTGAGAGGAAGGGGCCCATGGCCTATCGACTAGCCTTGATTGATTCTTTGAGGCGTATGCATGATGGTTTTCATGTATTAGTTTTGAGACATTTTATTAGTGATCCTACACATGTTATTGACATGAGTTCCTTGTAGGTATCATATGAGGGGGTGCTCACAACCCAACCGATCCACATCCTAGATCATCGCATTTGAAAGCTACGACGTCGAATAATAGATCAGGTCAAGGTCTAGTAGGACAACTATAGTCCGCACTCGACGACCTAGGAGGACGCATATGATATGCGCCAACAGTTTCCATTTTTGTTTGATAGATAGACTTATGATATTGTGATACACATTATTTCGATACTTATATACTGTGAAACTTCAGGACGAAGTTTAGACCAAGAGGGGGTGTATGTAACATCCCACTCTTGCCTGCACTGAGAAAACTTATTCTTTGACGACACTTGCTTGCAAGTGATCCAAATTATTGTACTATTGGGAATTTGATTATGATTATGAGGCATTATGGATATGATGACAGGTTATTTTGTTTTATTGATATAGATAGGTGTTATCGACTTGATTCTCCTGAGTGTGTAGGGTTTTGGAACTCGAGGATGCAGAGGCATCGATGAAACCCTTGGACTCTGGATCGAGTCAGGGAGTGGACTATTGGGATTTGATTGTTGTAAATATGACATGTGTGCATCTGATTAGATGTTATGATTATGGATTTTATTTCTGCCATGATTCGTTGATGATTTAGGCTGACGATAGATTTCCAACTAGACTCACATGTGGAGTAAAGGGGTCATGCAAGACTACCAGAGATGTTTAGGGAGAGGTGTGGACAACAACCCTGCCACAACCTACTAGCACTCTCGTCGTGGCTCGAACTATAGGTTAACAATTACCTAGTTGGAGAAGACCCACGATGTCATGAGGGAAGAATACGAAAGTCTCTCATGATGATTCTAAGGGGCACGCAATAAGGCAGGGGCCTTATTCCTTAGAGGCCCTTAGTATCCCACAAGATCACCTGACGAAGTATTGAATCCAGGGGTTTTTGATGTCTACCAAGTCAGTAAAAAGGTGAGTGGTACCCTTGGAGCACGTAGTGCGTCATGAAGGGAATGTCGCACAAGAAAAACGTAAATAGATGAGTGGCACCCTTGGAGCACATAGTGCGTTCTGAAGGGCACGTCGCGCAAGGGAAACAGATTGAGGCGAGTCTCACTCTTGGAGCACCTAGTGTGTCCTGAAGGTAACGTCGTGTTGTTAACTAATAAGTGAATAAACCTAGATGGCCTTAGAACGAATGACGTGATAAGAAGTATTTAAAAATAGTTTCCCCAATAAAATGTCGCCCAACCTAGGAAAATAAAATCTAGGTCTAAGTGCTACCTTAAAAATAAAAATAAAAATAAATAAATAATACTAATAATCATCATTAAACATGTGACGAGAAGGGGGTAAGCAATTCAATTAATTTATAAAAATCAAATTACTTTGGGGGATTAATTTAAATAAATAAATAATTGTTTGGTTACATATGCTAATTAAAAAGAAAAAGGGAAAAAAGGTAATTTTCTACACTTGCCAATTTGAGTTTTAGATAAAAAAGGGAAAGAGGGAAATTTAAAAGAATTATCAAACTAAGGGAAAAAGGGGGAAACATAAAGAGAAAGGGAAACATAAGGAAAAAGAAGAATGAATAACTTAGCAAGTGTTATAGGATACATCCGTAGGTGTGGACACTAACCGATCTCCCTAGATCCACCTGGATCTAGAACAAATCAAGACGGAACATGACTATTTCCCTAGATTCTAACCATTGAATTAACTAGGAGGCAAGAACAAATAACATACCTTATTATCGCTTCCCATGGTCTTTGTTTCTCCCGCTTTGCTTCAGTGCTCTCATGGAGTCAAGACCAAGACAACACAAACCAACCAAAGTGAAGATAACACAATCTATTCAACAATCAATCTACGTATATGATCAAGGAATTATACAATAAAGTGGAAATAGCATTATGGGAAAGGGACATGCCACTGTATCATATTAATGGAAATTAAAGATTACAACTTGAGCCTTGATGTCGCAACCTTCCTTTCGATGGCTCCTGGATCTGACACACACACTTGCTCAATCTTTGCATGAAGAAGATCAGCTCCTTTTGATAGACCTAGAGTCTCCAAGCTGATGTTCAAGCTTCAGTCCTTCACACAATTCTTTCACCAATTCTCCAATGAATCTTTCTTAACCTTTTCCATGAGAATTCCCTCAATATATAGGAGAGAATGAATTAGTTACTTGGATAAGAATAATCCCAGAATATCAGGGAATCCAGTACTAGGATAACCATTCGAATTCCATCTCATCCTTATAGAAGATTCCCTTCTAGAAGCATCGAGAATTCATCTTTTTCCTTGCATTAGGAAGAGTTCACACCCTAGCAGTTCAACATAGTGTGAACTTCTCACACCCTGGCTTAAGGAAGCCTGCGAGAATCATACATTCTCGCACCCAAATATACTAGCAACCTGGGAACAATCTTCAAAAATGAGTTTTCTAGAAGAGATGAAAATAACTTTTTCTTAGGAGAAAGTTCTTATGAAGAGCCTGAGTACACCATCATCAATACATCATCATGATGACCAAAATCATGGGTAACAGAATGCCCCCCAAAGTATGAGGTTGGAACCAGTGACAGCCGATAGACTTTGTAAGCT
>SNQJ01S0046309.1:88157-99407 GCA_010110895.2 Picea sitchensis
TATTACTCTTACTACTTCATTTTCCCCTGCGTTTTACCTACGTCTTGATGGATGAATTACTTTTATCGTTTTACTCTGCAATTTTATTCCTTACAAACTGGTGAATTTTCACTCTGCAAATTAATACATTGACTGTAATTTTTTTTTCTCTGCAATTTCGTTATGTTTTAAGGCGAATTTACCATTTTCTTGGACAACAATTTTCTTTGACTGTTGTGACAACATTTTTATCAACCATGGATTTACCAAGCATTCTCCATTGGTTGTTGTGCCCTTGTTTTTTTTAAAAACCATGAACTGCCAACAAATTCCATTATGGTACCCTGTACTTTCTTTTGCATTTAGATGACAACGATCTATGTTATCATTAACAACGATTTATCCTCTGCAAATGATTGCTTTTCATTGGCAAATTTTACTCGGCGTTTGTTCCTCCACGAATTGTTTATCTGAGATACATCAAATAAATCTGACAGCGTGCCTTCCACAATGAAGTTACCCTTTTTATTGCCTTTGTTTTGACTCTCCTTCACTGCATTTGTGATTTGCACTTTATACCTGCGTTTCCATGTGACCACGATTTACCCAGGATCCATTAAAAATTGTCGTATCATTTAATAGCTGTCTGACAACGAATTTCTAGAAAACAATTTTATTGCCAATCCATCAACGAATACCATTGTGTTAAGACAACAATTTCCCCCCCTTTTATTGACCACGAATTGTGATGGACCAACGAATCTGTGCCTGGGCGCATGTTTTTTTTTTTTGTGTTTGGGCGTTCTCCGTGTTAAACCCAATGTTTCCATGCCTAGGGGGTTTCATTCTTAATGTTTGGGCATTTCGTTTTAAGGTCCGGACGTTTGTATTGATTATCATTGTGGTTTTATTTTCCTGACAACCACCTTACCCCTTTGATTGACTGTGCCTTCCTAGATAGAATACCTTGACACTGTGTGTTTTTAAATTTCCTTTACGATGGTGCCTTTAATACTTGTATAAAAACACCTTTTTGAATTGCGTTTCAGCAAGGTTAAGGACTGCGTTTCCAGCATGTTTAGAGTGTGTTCTCAGCCTGAATTTTAGTCAACGAGTACTCTTTTTTTTGAGTGCGAATTTACCCTCACCACTACAGTGCCATTGTGAATTTGATAGTTGTGTTATCACTTTACCCAACGACCTCGTGGCACATTACCCAACCATAATTTAACCAAAATTTTTGATTGATACCCGTGTTTTTCATAAACCCCTCTACTTAATTGCGTTTTTATTTTCCCCAGCGAATAGCGTGTTTATTTTCTGCGTTTGGTTAGCGAATTAATATTGTGGTTGTTGACAATGATTATGGTGGACAAAATAGTTTTATTTCTCGCAATGATATATTATAGCCAAATTTGAGCTCTAAACAATGTCTGACAGCGTGGTTAAATGTAATATAGGTGTTTGAAATATCAACGTTTTTAATGTCTCACCGTCTATTTATATGTAATATCTTCCTTAATAAATGTTGCCAACATATTTTTATTTATAATTACTCTCAGCGTTGCCAGCGTCTTTATATCTATGGACAACATGTTTGTTTTTACATAGATAGCATATTTATACCTTTATTTATATAGACATCGTTATACCAATATAAAACATCTTTTATACAGTTATACAACATTTTACAGTCACCCTTCTTGTCAGTAATATATTTTTAGGAAATGATAGGTCTTGTCGTTGTCAACAATCATTTTTAACTACAACAACCATTATCGATAAACACAATATTACATCCCGCCGATACAATGATATTTATAGAGATGATATAGATAGATAATCTAGCATGTTCCTTTAGGCCACAATCTTATCATTGTTTCAGTTTATAAGATAACATTTGAGAAGAAAAAAGGGAGGGGGGGTTTTATGTTTTTTGAAGGGACATGTTTTATTTTGTTCTAGTTAAAAAGGTAGCGATTTCCTCAGAAATTTTACTTATCTGATCTTGGGATTTGGAGGATAGTTGCAACGAACTATTTTCTTTAATGATGATTATGTTATGATATACAAATGGAATACCTTGTAACTCTCTGCTTTAACCTTTAACAATGATACCTTATATATATTAACTATTATCATTTTGCTAATGTTTATGGATTATATATTAATATGGTTAAGATACCACTATATTGTATCTCTAATTTTATTGGTCATATGTTAACCTTTATCCATATTTCTTAAATATTGTGAAATATCTATATTAACCATTATCTTGTATTAACCTTATCAACGATATTGCCACTATCCTTTATTTCTAATTTTCTTTAAAAGTTATGTACCCTAATAATTGTAATTCAAGGTGTGCTAAGGTGTTGAGCAAGGAAATTGTTGTGTTGCTTGAGTGTATTAGTCATCTGGCAGAATTGTCGTTGGGTGCCAGGGTTAGTCGTCAGGTGTTTAGATAGTCCTTGATATCCTAGCACATTGATTTTAGATAGGGTTGAGGGTCCATTTATGTTGTTGCTCCGCAATTTTTTTCGCACCCATCACCTGGCAACGACATGATTCCTGATGAGGGGATCAATGCACACCCTAATGGATAGAGGAAAAGGATAACTTGGTTAGGGTCTATACTACCCATTGTGGGCATTGTTCGTTGTAGTTGTTTTGGCATTTCGATTTTACCGCCTTCATGCGTTTGGTTGTTCACCATAGAGGATCTAGTTACTGGATGTTGAGACTATTGTGTCGGGATGGGGGATATTGTCCTTTAGCTGGTAGGCATTGTCATGTTTGTGTCGGGCGGGTAGTCGTTCCTTCTTGATTTATGCATGTTTCTCCCAGTTTCTCGATGTGCTTGTGTGTAGATTCCTTGTTGTCTGTTGCTTGTTCTGCAGGTGTTCTGTTCATCATCATGGTGTGGTTAACTGTGTCGTCATTTCCTTCTTTCCTAAAAAAAAAAAAAATTGCACTTTCTGCTTCTCTGGTATTCGTAACGATGGAGGTTGCTACAGTTAATGTTGAGGGATTCTAATTAATTAATTATTTCCAACATGAGTAATAGATTACAAAGATGAAGAGAGTGAGGTACAATATGTTGAGTAAGTGAAAATATTAAAATAATAAGTGAATGTAATTAAACGAAGTATATGGAAAAGTGCAAGGATATTTTATAAAAAAGATTAAAGAATAAGATGCATAAAAAATTAGGTCAACGCATATTAAGGAGATGAATATAAAATAAATAAAATTAGTCCTTGTGTTTGTAATGAGCAAGGAAAATGGTTCAAGGGTGGTTGGTTAAAGAAATCATGAAGGAATTAACACAAATGATTGAGAAAATTAATGATGTTTAAATTCAGATAGAATGGTAGATGAAAGGTAATATGAACGGGGTTAAATATGGAGTTAGAATTGCGTTCAAGGTGGATTGGAAATGCATGAATTGAAAATATCATGTAGTATATGGAAGAACAAAATGGTAATAGTTGATTAATCATAGTGAAGTGTGCTACGCAATTGGTAAATTGAATGTATTCTACAAAAGTAAGAGAGAGTAGTTGATTGGAGTAAGAAATAAAAGAATTATGAGATATTGAAATAATAAGATGATGAGTGTATTAATAATATAAATTATTCGTTAAGCCCGCAGTGGTTTGGTCTAGTGGCCAGTGAACGTACTGTTAATGCGTTCGTGCTGTTAGGCAGGTTACGAGTTCAAACCTCGATTTATCTGAAGGTGTGCTTGTGAGATGTGTGATTCTCCCTAGGGGTTATAAGGTAGCTGACAAGATTCGACCCCGTGTCACGCGAGTACGATATTGTCGCTATTGTCGATTCCCCTAGTCATAATATATATATATATATATATATATTTGTTAGGTTAAGAAATGATGACGTGTTAAAAAAAAGGTGGTATCAAATGTAATGACATATGGAAATGTGTAAAAGGAATGTTGAATAAGAAAATACAGTATAAGAAATGTTAATGACCTCTAGAAAATATTTTAATGAGTAAAATATAATGAAAGCCTAAGTGATACCATAATGGCCTATGTTGTGAACAAAGACGTTTTAAGTTCAGAATGATAATGGAAATTTTGTGATGATATGTTTTATTACATCGTGGGTTGTGGTAAGAAATTTGGACAAATTGCTAATGGTTGATGTAATATTAACAAAACTTAATCTTAGTTATGCATTTATTTGTTAAGTCAATTTGACTTAATTACTAAAGAAACATGGAAGTGAGTGAAAGTGACTAAATATATTACTATCTACCCCCACCTTGAGTGAAGATGACCTTGTAGATAATTCAAAATTGCAAAAGAAAAAAAAAAGAAAAAAAAGAAATGCATACTCAGTGTAACATTTATGATGTTCACTTAAGGGAAAATTTACCTATTACTTGATGGAAACCATTCGACAAGAGTGACAGACAATGGGAATGCTCATACCACTAATGAAATTCTTTCATATTAAGATGAATGAACTTGAAAAGTGCTAGTGATCCAACCAGAAAGAGATAGAGGCCAAAGTTGGTAATTTTCATTTAGGTATAAATGATATAAAGTTGATATGTATAAAAACAAATTGTGAGAAAAGAAGTCCTTAATACAAGTAATTATAGAATGTGGAATAGACCCTAGTAAGCAATTTATTCTTGATCTAGAGATGCTCACTAAGACATGATAAACATGGTTCCATTCAAAGCATGTATGTGCTTGTAATACTCTTGTGGGTAGATAAATTATTGTGCTTCGAATGCGATGAATAGAATATTATACTCACCATTTCCTTATCAAGATCTAATCTATTTAACTTAACAAGAAGGTCATTGATTAAGAATAATTACTAAAGAAACAATGAAACAACTATTTCACATAATGATTAATTAGGAATACCTTAGTCAATGTTCCTAAGCATGGGAAACTTGTGTGATGGCATATGTATTGTATCACTCAAGTGAGAGTGATAAATACTTTAGTAGTAATTGGTTAATTAGCAAGGTATTACAGGTGGGATTATATGCACAACTTAATGAAATTTATATAAATCTCAATATTAAAATAGCTTAACAAGAAAATTAATAAAGAGCTAGGGTTTTAACTGGTAGTCAAACTAGCAAGCTATACTTTAAATATTAGAATCCTACATGTAGCTTGGAAAGAATAACCTTGTAAGCAAAGAATTTCTTAACACTAACTAAATCATAGTGGGAATGGAATTTGAGTTTGGACACAATGGAGGTCTGCTAAAGAGGGGTAGTGATGATTAATGTATTATTAGCATCAACGTATTTCTAATCAAGTGAAKATCCAGTGCGACTAGTATGGCACATGATATACTGCATGGGAGGATGCAGAGACCATACTACAATAATATCCCTCACTATTTAACTTAACTTCAGGATGAAGTTTTCCAAATGGTGGGTGTATGTAACACCTTGTTTYGACTTAGACAAATAGAATTACTTATGGTCTAGTCATATCATTATATTATTATTATCTATGAAACACTATACACTTTAACTTTTGGACATATGGACCTATGTGAATGTAAATACTATGAATKTTTATTGGTATGTGATTTACGATGGATATTATGTGACCTAGTTCTATCTTGAAAATTTGAATTTGATAGATATTGGTACATGGATACCATGTTAATGATATGGTTAAATCCAATTACATGTTAATAATATATGGATATGTATGAGTATGTGTTATAACTAAATTGAAAATTAATGGGCTATGAAATAGCCAACGGATGATGATAATAAATGGTTGATGTCGTGAACATTGATCGATAAACAATATGGTATGAATTTTTGGATATTAAATTATGTTGGTTCAAATCCATTACTATGATATGTGGGCAAGTGCAGTTTTTCTGGTAGTGAGACTGCCTAAAACTGAATATGCGATGAAAAAATTCCCATCAACACAGTGCCACTTTATGGTCCATGATAACCTGATGTTGATCCTAGTTCTATCAGGAGGGGTGGAGGCATTTCCCACTATGTATCCTCTGAAACCTAGAGTCATGGGAGGACAATGTTAGGTCACACTCCCCTATACGAGTGATGATGATTTCCAGTTTCCTACTGGGGAAGCTTGGTTAAGGTAGTTGACACTTTCACTTACATGTTCTATCTAGAGTTAGGTCAATATGGTTGACACTCTAGGATAGTCCAACAAAGTAATGTAGGGATGGAAAATGGAAGTAGGTTAGGGAGGCAAGGTGTTAAAAGTAGTTGAGAGTGTGTGGGGTTTTAATCTTATAGTAGAAGTGTCTAACTTTCTCTATGTTCTTAAAAAAGGGCTTAATTTAATTACAATTATCTAGGTGAATGGTGCTTTGTGATAAATTATTACAATTGAAAGATTTTGCAAATAGTGTAAATGGTTTATTTATTCTTTATGAAGTTAATTGCATTGCTAATTGGATTGGAAGCATACACAAATTGTTTTATATGTGTTAATTATTTCTATTAATACACGAACGAGTTATGTATGGGCTAGTTACGTATACATTCCTTGCACATGTACACTAGTATTGATGAATGTATTAAATTAATGATATTTCTTATCTGATCTAGATGTGTGAATCATGTTATTATTATCCTTGTATTGTGATTGACCATAACTTCAGAATGACGTTTCTTGAAGGGTAGGTGCATGTAATGCCCCAAATGGACTAATTAATAAATTATAATCAAGTAATGTAATTTAATTCATTAATTTATTAAAGTTAATTAAATAATTAAATCATTAATTTAAATAAGTCAATTATATTATTTAACTAATTAGATTTTATCATTATTTAATTAATGGATTAAATAATGGAATAATAAAGGAAATGAATATTTTATTATAATAAGGGCATATGGGGAATTTATGAGGAAAGGATAAGGGTAGATAGAGAATTTATGATGGAAGGAGACAATAGATTGGGGGATAAGGAAGGGGGAGTTGGTCATTTGGAGGGATGTTGGGAGAGGGAAGGGGCATAAAATCTTGGAGAAAGAAATTAGTTGGGAAATTATGGTTTTCATACGAGTTGGTTGGTTGCTGGGATTTTGGGCTTGGGGGATAGGAAATATGATTTCCTAGAGCTATGGAGCCAAAGAGTCTTTGTTCGCTAGGAGGAAAATATTATGTTTTTAGGAAGTTTCAGTAAAATTAACAATAGGAAGAAGGAAGCAACTCCACAAGAAGAAACTAGGGACAAACTTCTTCTTCAAGAGGTATTTCACTATTATTACTCAAAGTTATGAAATATACATGTATGGAAAATGTATTATGTGTCCACTTATATTTAAGTCATTAAATTGCTAGTATTTACAATCCTATAAATATAAATTACATTTACTTTCTTGAAAAGAGAAATATGAATTAAACAAAAACATAAGTTCACTATCATGCACAACAAAAATACAACTTTACATTTATTCATAAGATATTTCAATGCCACTTAGATTACAAATTTACTTTTAGCTATGAAGCCCTCAGAAGGGCTCTAAAAAATTAAAGGAAAGAACTTACTTAATCCCATTTATGAAAAGGAATTATTCACCATAATACATGCAGTTAAGAAATGACACCCTTATCTAGTAGGAAGACACTTCAAGGTACAAAAAAACATGATTGTCTAAAACAATTCTTGGATCAATCATTATATTTAGAAGGGAAATAAAAATGGGTTATAAAGATGTTAGTTTATGACTTTGAAATTATCTACAAAAAATGAAAGAAAAATGTGTTAGGTTGTAGATGCACTTTCAAGGAAAGAAGAAGAAAAAAGGGATCACTTTTTTCCATTTACACTATGAAATATGATTGGCTGGAACAAACAATTATAGAATGGAAGAAAAATCTAAATGTATGCAAGATCATTCAACAACTACAAAAAGACCTCAGTGAATCAGAAAAAATTGTTTGGAAGAATGACTCAATGTGGTATCAAGACATCCTATATTTGGGTAAGAATTACCAACCCAAATAGAAGGTCATTTTGGAATTTCACACGTCTCCTATAGGAGGACATTTAGGTTTCCTAAAAACTTGCCATAGGATCAAGAAGGATTTTTTTTCTGGGAAGGTGTTAAAATTGAAATGTGCCATACATGGGGACATTTTTTATGAAGTATTAAAGGATATGTTGTAGCACCATTATACCAAGGGAAACCACTTGATTGATTGTGTCCATTTATTATATGAAAAACAATGAAGATACACTTCTAGACATTTATTCACAATCTCACTTTTCCCATTAGATTGAGGATGGTAAGAGGAGCTATGAGCCAATTGAGTACCCAAACAAGAAAATAATTTTGTCTTTACTAGTGAGAACTAGATCTTTATCAATTACAATAATATGGGGGGATCCATGTAGCTTTTGAAATATTTCCATGAATGTTGCAACTATTGTACTTGATATAAAAGGATGAGAAAGAGATAAAAAGTGGGCATACTTTGTGAGTTGATCCACCACTACCATGATGACATTTTTTCCTTCAAACTTTGGTAGAATTGTAATAACATCCATCAAGACATCTTCCCAATGTTGACTTGATACGGATAATGTTTGTAGAAGATCCAAGGTCTTGATCGTCTCTTTCTTATTGTGTTGGAAAACMAAATATTCAACCACATTTTTTTGAACATGTATCATTCTCCATCCATCACATCACCCTTGAGAGGAAAAACAAAGATTCAAGTAGTGGAGGACCACATAGAGCACCAAGAATAGATTCTCCAACTATTCAAGGACAACTTGGATATAACACAAAACATGATTAAACAACATGTAGATCAACATCATAGTGAAATGGAATTTGAAGTGGGGGATCGGGTATTTTTGATGTTACAACCATGCTACAACCATAAAAACAAATGTCTATCAAGCGACAAAATAAAGACAATAAATTAGCAACCAAGTACTGCGGTCCCTATAAGGTGTTGCAAAGGATTGGAAGTATGACTTACAAATTGGAGTTGCCTCTGTATTCATGTTTACATATAGTGTTTAATGTTTCATTCCTAAAGAGGTAATGGGTGGAAATATCCTAGTTCAAACTAGTTTACTACATATTAATGAAGAAGGGAAAATCATATTAGAACTGGAAACAATCCTTGAAACATAGATCAATAAACTATAAAATAGAGAAATTACTGAGTACCTCATCAAATGGAATAACCTACTAGTAGAAGAGGCAACGTGGGAAGATGAGTTATTAATGAAGAAATGCCCACAACTAATCAAGTGTTGAAGGAAAAACTTGTTTAATGGGAGGGGCATATTAATCCCTAGATATTGAATTATTACATTTCTATTATTATACTAGTGTTGTCCTTATTGGTTGTATAATACCTTTAATGGTCAGTTAGACCCTTTAATTGTATTTGTACCCTGTGTCTCCTTTATATATCAAGGAGAACTAGTTTTAGATACCATCTTATCTTGTGTGTTTTCCATATTGTAAAAGGAGGTTTCCCCTTAGAAGAGGATTCTCATTCATTCTCCTATCTCAATATCAAGGTGTGGAGTTACTTCTCGGTCTATGTTTATGCTATTTGGATGTTTGGTTCATAACACTTGAGCTATTGTTTCTTGGTTGATCACCCAAGAGAAACTCTAGGCCAATTATCAGTTATTGTCAACCAAGTCACAAACTTCAATATGGCAAGTCATAGAATTTCTCACCAACAATTATGCAAGATACTCTCTGAAAATATCAATACCACCTACTTTTGAATCTAGAAAATCATCAACCTCAGGAAGCATAGAGGTTCTTGTTGGTCCATGGAGGTGGATCATCCTCCTAAATGTCAAAGGAGTAAGTGACATTGTATTCTTCCCCTCTTCCTTAATATTTAAATATTTTTCTTTGACTCAAACCGCCTAGCACACCGGATTACCAATTCCATGAAATTGAAAGCTTCTGGGCCCAACCTTGCCAACCCTGAAGTCCACATTTTAGTTTTACCTTGTTGTTATTTCTGTAACCTTGATTATAACTTATATGTTGTAGGCTAATGAAATTTTTTATCTTCACGAGCTAACAAGTTGACAATATCCCCACAAGAAGGCTTAAGTTTCCTTATATGCACTATATTTTTTTCCTACCGCAATCTTCTCGATGCGCCAAACAAGGACAAATCCATGCATAAGTTTAATATTTTATTTGTAATTTTGAGGTTGACACATCAATAAATCTCATTCTAAGATACTTTATTATCCATAAAGAACTTAAGTTCCCCCAACCACCACCAAGACTTTATTATCCATAAAGAACTTGAGTGCCCCCAACCACCACCAAATCTTCCTTTAACAATGAGGTCACATGTCTCTTTCAAAGAGTGCCACTTGTTTTCCAAATTAGACACAAAAGAGGGAAGGCATAGATTTAGAAAGAATGAATAGAGCATAGGTTCTATGTTCATGCATCCAAAAAATTAAATGGAGGTAGAATGTGAGATAAGGGAAAATGGAAGAGCAAGTGAGAACCTTTACATATGCATGCAAAAATACACATGAGATGAAGAGTGTGGGAAGGAGGCAGTGAGGTGAAGGATTACAAGAGACCTTTGCATCCACATGGGAATACAATGTAGGATGTACAGATAGTAGGTAGAGGGAAGATGTAGCTGGCCAAGGCTTCTATGTTTGCAACAAAATTGGGTGGAAGATGCAGAGCATCGAAAAGAAAGGATAATACAAAGATTTCCACTTCCACATAGGAAAATATATGTGGAATGTGGCTCAAAGTTCTTGAACAAGGTTTTTGTTGTGAAAAGGACTTAAAAATGATTTTTAAAAGTTTTTAACAAGGCAAACTTAGGTATTTTCAAGGAAATCTCAAAAGGTGATAATATTTAAGCTTTGACCATGAAATGAAGGGGGAAAATGAGGGACACAAGAATAATATATTAACAATTTTGTTTGATCAATGCAGTTGCAAACACCATATGAAAACATAAGAGTGATAACCTTACCCACAAAATTTGTACACATGTAAGTGGGAATGTCAAAAACTCTAAGAAAAATGGATAAAATCTAAGGAAAAATATTGATCTAAAAATGAAGAAGACTTGAAAAACTTGAATAATTATTGAAAGTGAAATGTTATGTGTTTAAAGAAACCGGATAAATTTGCAACACATACTTAAGGATTACTTATGAAAAATACACATAGACAACAGCATAAAACATTGAACATCAGCACATAAACACAACAACTTGATAAAGGAGTTCACCCCACTC
>SNQJ01S0046309.1:105176-115351 GCA_010110895.2 Picea sitchensis
AAAACTTGCAAACAATCAAGTCTTCAAAACCAGTGCTCTGATACCAACTTGATCTAAAAATGAAGAAGACTTGAAAAACTTGAATAATTATTGCAAGTGAAATGTTATGTGTTTAAAGAAACCGGATCAATTTGCAACACATACTTAAGGATTACTTATGCAAAATACTCATAGACAGCAGCATAAAACATTGAACATCATCACATAAACACAACAACTTGATAAAGGAGTTCACCCCACTCCGGGCTACATCTCCTGGTCCAACTTCCAATGGATCATTATTATTAAATTGCTCAAAGTGCTCAAAAACATGCCTTACAATGCTCAAAATGAAAAACTGACTGCTTCAATGGCTCCGCAGCATCCCAAAACCCCTGTCTGGGCTCTTTCGGCAGCTGAAACGGTCAAAAAATGAAGAAGATAACCTTTTTGAAATCTCCCTCTTCAACTTTGTTGTCTCTGGTTCTACAAATCGCACCCTTGTGCTTCAAACCTGGCTCACATGCTCATTTAAGCGTAAAAACTCAGCACCGGGTGCAACCGCGCCAACGGTGCAAACCGTAGGACGGTTAAGGCGCCTCCAGCCCCTAACCGCCTCGGCATTCGGTCATATGACCATAGGACCTTGGGCTCGACGAAAAAGTGGTTAAGTTGGTTTGTCAACCGCATAAATGGATTCCCGCGCTCCGGGCCACAGGTATGTGGCATACCACATATAACCAAGGGTTATAAACCCCGCGCCCACAATATAATACACCGGTTACATATCCCCGCGCGCATTTTTATTACAATGGCAAACCATAGCATATATGTTATGCGATTTAAAAATCGCGTGCAATATACAATATACAACGGTTACATATAAAATAAACGATGGGTCGGGGCTAGGCCCTGGCCCGCCCCCCGTCCGAATAATACAACGACCAACTTTAAATGTAAGTGCGTTGGGATATGAAACAAGAAACATTGGCAGGAATATTGGCTATCAGAGTGTTACAAAGGCATTGGTGTTGGGGGAGGTCCGGGGGTCGAACCCCGCGGACTCCCCATATCATTTTATATATATACAACCATATGAACCAATCATGTAGTGACACGTGGCGCCAATGGGTTGGGCCACGTGTCCGCACATTATTGGCTGCAAATGACATGTGTCAACATCCGATTGAACAACCACCAACCAATAAAAATGCGCCACGTCTTCCTTCTACCACGTGGCCGTACGGACTGTATGGACAGGTACAGTCAGCATCCCAAATTTTTGCTTGTTTGGCTTGGCGAACAGATCGCGATAACTCCTCCATACGGACTCCGTTTGCGAAAGTAAATATACTTCCGGAATCAGGAAGACGAGACAGACGCAATGACATTGTTTTCGTCGCATTCTGAGCACTTTGAAAATTGAGCAAAATTTGATCCCCTGATCAAATATGTATTAGTAGATAGTGTCGAGAAGCTCATTTAAAAGGAAATTTAATATGAAAAAAAAATGTAAAAGGACATAGTAAAAGATAACATATATTAATCCTTCGGGCCATAATTTCTACAATTTATACTAAATTAGATCCATCTTAATCCCCTCACAAGTGGGGTCTGGTTTATTTGGAAATTATTTCTGACATGGTAGCTCCCCACTCCTCCAACATGGAATACAAACTAGGAAAGAACATAAATTTTAGAATCCAAATAGTATAAACATTATTTAAGATAAAATACATCCATTTACATGAGAAAAATATAAAATTTAGATGAACTTACAATCTGATAATTTCTCAAACAAGTGAATTGATATTGATCAATAAGTAAATTGAGATCAACACTTCTTAACAAAAATGAAATGACATATCCAAAGAAGTAAATTGAGATCACCATTTCTTAACAAAAATGAAATGACATATCCAAAGAAATGAGGGTGGGGGCATTAATAGAGGAAATATATAATATATTTCCTTTATTAATGTGAGGGTGGGGGGTAATTAATAGAGGAAATATATTAATRCAAGGGTGGGGGGTGTGGGCATTAATAGAGGAAATATATAATATATTTTGTCTATTAATGCCCCCGCCCCCCACCGTCATATATGAGGGTGGCGGGGGGGGAGCATTAATAGAGGAAATATATTATTCATATATGAGGGTGTGGGAGGAGGGGGCATTAATAGAGGAAACATATAATATGTTTCCTCTATTAATGTTGCCCCCTCCCACACCCTCATAGTGGGGGTGAGGGGGCAATTAATAGAGGAAATATATTATATATTTCCTCTATCCATGCCCCTCCCCCCCATATTTCCTCTATTGATGCCCCCCCCATATATGAGGGTGGGATTATATATTTCCTCTATTAATGCAACCCCCACCCTCATAGTGGGGGTGGGGAGGGGGACATTAATAGAGGAAATATATAATATATTTCCTCTATTAATGACCCCCTCTGCACCCCCACCCCCACTATGAGGGTGGGGGGAGGGGGCATTAATAGAGGAAATATATATTTCCTCTATTAATGCACCCCCGCCACCCCACCCATAAATAGAAATTCTAGGAGCAAGGAGTTTATGAGGGTGAGGGTGGGGGTGGCGGTGGTAATAGATAAAACATAATATAATATTATGTTTTATCTATTAAAACCCGCACCCCCACAGTCATATAGGTGGGGGTGGGGAGGTAGGGGAATTAATAGAGGAAATATATATTTCCTCTATTAATGCCCATGCCCCCCCCACCTTCATATGCATTAATAGAGGAAATATATGATATATTTCCCCTATTAATGCCCCTGCCCCCCCACCCTCATATATGAGGGTGAGGGTGGGGGCATTAATAGAGGAAATATATTATATATTTCCTCTATTAATGCCCTTACCCCCAACTTCATGTGGGGGTGGGGGTTTTAATAGACAAAACATAATATTATATTATGTTTTGTCTATTAAAACCCCCACCCCGACCCTCATAAACTCTGCCCCATGGGGGTGGGGGTTTTAATAGACAAAACATAATATAATATTATGTTTTATCTATTAAAACCCCCACCCCCACTCTCATAAACTCCTTGTTCGTAAAATTTCTATTTAGATCCAAAGGAGGCAATGCACAACAATAAAAAAAATTCCTTCCATCATTAGGTAAACGCATAATGCAAATCAATTACAAGCATAGGCATTTACTAATGAAAAAAGAAAATAAACCTCCCTCTATATATTCAATGGCATAAAAAAAAAAGACTAATTTTAAATTTTAAATTACATAAGTGGTCTTTAGTCTATTTGTCATAGACTATCCCATCTTCAAGCTTTTTCTTATGGGAGACTGTTTTATAGATCTTCCACTTCATAACTATCTCCCATCCTAACTCTATGATAGTAGCTTCTTTGCTCAATCCTAGTTGATTAATTTCAATATTATAAACTTGAAATAAAACAAACATCTTGTTCTTCCAATAAATGACACACAAATGGTGGTAGAGGAGTTTAAGCTGTTTTCTGTAACAGCTTTGTTTCTTTCTGCATGATTGTAAGCACTCATTAGAAATATATAGAAAAATGTCTCTTTCATAGGTAAAGTTACTGTTCGATAATGCTTAAATGAGACTGGATACAGCATATGAATAATCAATCTAAAGCAATATGCTTAATGGTTAAATAGAATGCAAAAACAGGTTATTAAATAATACAAAATACAATGTCATGACATGACTAATTTTAATATAATCTCTGCATGGAGGAAAAATTACATGAAGTGAGACAAACTGTCAGGAGGCACCACCGTCCATGGCATGTGACACGGTATGAATGCCATCTCTTCCCACTTCTTCATAATACGCCCCACTATTGGCATGGAATCTGTGCGCTAAAAACAAGCCCAAAAAATTATTGAATAGTACGACTGCAATTCAGCTGCAGAGTGAAGAATGATAATTGAAAATTAGGATCGTGGGTATGGTGAGAGATTGGGCCACCCAATGACCGGCTGTCCTTCACTATCATATACAAAAATAAAACTGCATATATATTCCTGATGAGAGCTGCACAGCTGAAAACATTCATTCGTTAGCTGGCTCAGTGTCGACGTCCATTAACAAATAATTTAATGGATAGACTCACGTCTGGATTTAGCTGACAGAAACGATATAGTCTGTTTTTTTTATTTTTGTCGAATTATGTCACAGATATAGAGGTGGCCTGTCTCCACGTGTTTATCTGTCAGGATGTAATATAAATTAAAAACAAAACTTCCCCACTCTTCTCTGTGGAACAAATTTAGGATAGCTTCTCTCCAAAAATTTTAGATATCTAGAAATAACTAGCACAACTGCAAAGTGGCTGGTGTTGCGGCTGGTGAACGCTGTAAGTCAGGTGAATTGAAACGCACTGACATAGAGYTGAGGAAATCCAAAAGTTAATCTTAAATGTGGTAATTCCAAAGGTTAAATGTGGCAATCATGTGGTGGTACAGTAATTTCTTAATATGATTAGGTAAATGTTAAAAAGTAAACACGTTAACTGATGCATTCAAAAATACAAGGAAGTTATGAAGAGTAAATCACATTCATTGATTTGGGAGGACGACTAAGATTATTCCAGCGTTTTTAATTGTTAGCCATCAGATTATAATTTTAGATTAAAAGGTGATTAATTGTGCCCATCTCCAATAGGTATATGCCTTTCTACTTAAAAATATGCAGTTTGACAACAATTTGCTCAAATCATTAAACGACGAGCAAAATATTTTGTTTGAAATTCGGTTAAAAATTATTAAATTATTATTTTTATATTATTTCAGTATTTCATAAAAATTTTAACAAACTAAATTTATTTATATATTAAAAATGAATTTTAAATAATAAAAATTAGTGATTCATGTAAATTTATATTTTGATTATGTAATACATCATCTTTAAATTATAAATGTGATATTAAACACCGTTTTCATATCCAAATTATTTTCATATCCAAATTAAGGAAGCTTGGACAAAAATAATTCTATTTATAGGCACAAGGATCTCAATGTTATTCCTTTACACTAGCCAAAAAAAATTTTTTGACATAAATTGTGGTCTCATTTTACCTTTTAGCTGCCTCGAGCGTCTGATTGCTCTAGAAAGTATAAATGATTCAATGAACCAAAAATTGAAGTTTTATGATAAACGATTTACATAAGCCAGACTATTTATGTCTTATATGCAATCTAGTTTATCAATGAGGATGTCAAAATATCCACATCACTTTCAACCATGTGTACAGGGAATAAAGAGGCAGACAGACTTTAAAGGCTGGTTGGTTTAGCTCTAGACAAATACACGTGGAAGATCAATGAAAAGACCATGGCAGGAGCTTCAGAATATATTCAGAGCTCTTGGTGATATATTTGAATAATGAAATATTCAGTCAGAAATTTTGAAGATCTATGCTGATATTACATGGTAATGTGATTATTTTGGCTGCTGGAAAATGATTTTGATTTCTTAGTCTCTTGCAAGACTTCTGAGTTTCTCTGTTTAATGTATATGATCGGATCAGTTGTAGCTCACAGCCCAGTTTTTTTTTACAATTGCAGATTTTGAATGATATACATTTCAGTTTTAGGTGGCTAGTCTTTTTGGACGGATCACCACTGGCTGTAGCTCACAGCCCCGTTTTTTTTGGTTTTTTTTTGACAACTGTAATTTTGAATGATATACATTTCAGTTTTCGGTTCAGTTTTAGGTGGCTAGTCTTTTTTGGACAGTTTTTGAGCAATTAGCCACATGAATGCCTCCAACAGATTTTGAATGATATACATTTCAGTTTTAGGTGGCTAGTCTTTTTTGGATAGTTTTTGAGCAATTAGCCACATGAATGCCTTTCACATCTACTCATGTACTTTTGTTCTTTCTACAATAAAATTACCTTTTGAATGATATACATTTCAGTTTTAGGTAGCTAGTATTTTTTGAACAATTTTGAGCAATTAGCCACATGAATGACTCCCACATCTACTCATGTAATTTTGTTTTTTCTACAATAAAATTACTTGTTTTTTAAATAGGAAAAGTAATAATTTGATGCAAACCCCTCCCCCTCTTAGGAGGTTTATCTTCTTCTGGAGCCGAATTATCTCTAGGATCTCTGATGGATCCTCTCTTATTTAGACATGCCCTTTTACTTTCCTTATGTAGGTCTAATAGAACCCGCACTTTCCTTATGCAGGTCCAATAGAACCCGTTGGCGCTTATTCTAAGCCCCTTTTTCCTTCAAGTCAAAACCACAGGCGCTAGCCCTTTTTCCTCGACGGAAATCTCATATGACTGTGGGCTAGAACCAAGTGCTTAACTGGAAGGCGTTATTCGGAGCTCTGATATTTGAAAGCTCCGAAGGATTTACCAACACAACACTCCAATTCTCTCGAATAGTCGAACTGGCGAACTCTCGAAGAGTTCAAGGATCAATGGTCCAGACTCCTTGCCACGATCTACGACTAAAAGGAACTCAGGCTCCGAGCTTCGGAATTTTTTGCAACTCCAACACACAATACTCCCAAACTAGCGAAGGGTCGAAATCCACACGGTTGACGTTTTCCTCGGATCAACGGTCCATGTTCACACTAGACTCCAGGCTTCAGGACTTTTCCAACCTCAACCAACAACTTCTCTCGAATTGTCGAATGTTGAACTCCCGAAGAATTTATAGATCAATGGTCCACACTCTATTCTAAATCCATGGTCTAGATTCACTCAGGGCTCCGAGGCTTGGGACTTTTCTCCGCTCCAAAATAACTTTCACCCACAACCTTCCGGATGCCCGAATTCAGAGCACTTGGAAATCTATGAACACGTGTACCCAACAATTGATGGTCAAGATTTACTCCGGAATTCGGGACTTCAGGGAATTCTCCACTCCGCACAACAACAACCAATTTCTCCCAGAGTGTCGAATCATCGAACCTCTAGAGGACCCAACGATTCACACTCACCTAGTGATCTACGATGTAGATTCACTCCACGACTTCGGAGCTTCGGAAAGTTTTCCTCACTTACAACAACAACTTAAAATTTGTCGAAGCAACGAAGTCCGAAGGACTTGGGGTTTTAACATTCATGCTCCTTCTCCTTGATCCAAAGGTTGCAATGGATTTCGATATCTCCCAAACATATCACTTCCACTCACCGTTAAAAACAAAAGGGATTCCTCCTCTTGAGGATTTACTCTCGCTATCCCTCCTAAGCTTTATCACTTAAAGGACTTGAACCTTGGTGCACACTTTGCGCTTCTCTCCTGAGCTTGGGAATTTGAAAAAGTCACCTACATACTCCTTGCGCTATCTCTCCTCTGAGTTTGGGACTTTGAAAAAGTCACCTGCGCACTCCTTGCGCTATCTTCCTTGAGCTCGAGGCTTGAAAAAGTCTCCTGCACACTCCTTGCACTATCTCTCTTGAGCTTGAAGTGTTGATGATGTGCACTCTTTGCACCAGTCTCCCCTCTAAGATTTTACACTATTGTGAGTGTAGGCGCACTCATTGCGCTTGCTCTATGTAAAATTACACTATCTCTCCTGAGATTGGGACCTTTGAAGGTCACCTGCGCAGTCCTTGCGCTTCTCCTGCAATATGGAACTTAGAATATTCTTGGCCTCTGCACACCTTGCATAGGCTATGTGCACACTTTCACTATCTCTCTTGAGCTTGACAGGCCCTTGAACTCGGTCCCTAGCCCACTCCTTACGCTAACTCTCCTGAGATTGTAATTTCTTCGAACTTCACAGGGGTTCAGCCCTTTGTTCCTTCAAGTGACTCCTTGTTCCCTCCTAGAACCCACACTATTCCTCCTGAGATTTTGTGGACTTTGTTACAATCCTTAGCACACTCCTTGCGTTGGATTCATGTCCCTCCTTAGCTTATGAATGGTTCTAGTGTGCCCACCTGGTACGCTCCTCATAGAACTCATGACTGAGTTCTCGCGCACTCCATGCATTGGCTTCTCAGAGTTCTCAATAAATCTGGTGTGCACTCCTTGCATTATGATGCAAGAGAATCACCAACAAGCACGCCTAGCAGGACAACTCAATGCCTTTGAATCATTTCAGAATCTTAAACGTTGGCGTTTCCTGCAAATATTCTCAAAGTTGATTGAAAAACCGAAGAAGATCAAACTCTTGGGAGCGGAATGATCACAAGTGATCTCGGAGTTTCACTCCTAGTCTTGAATGTAATAGAACTTAGGTAGTAGTTAGGCTTTGTTTCTTGAGTAGACGAGTAGTTGGAGGGAACCCTAAGAACCCTCTGAGATAAATAGAGGTTTAATATGACGGAAGATGTTGCTGCAAGTTAGTAGGAGTTTGTTGTGATTTAGTTATTGTTGAGTTTGTTGTTGTTTATCATAGGTGTAGCCATTTTACTTTTGAACGAATATAACGGAGGAAAATTGATCCAATGCATGGTGTTGCTATTGTTTACAATTCTCTGTTGTTTTGTTTTCATGAATGAATGAGTTACATTGTTGAGTATATGTCATTGTGAGATGTTTGTATAAGTTTCAATTTTTTTCTCTTCGTTGAGCCCGTGTAAGGCATGCATACAGTCCGCAAGGAGTACATTGATTGCGTCTGTTTCCACTCAGAAAGATTAGAAGGGATAACGTGAAGCTTCTCTTTGCAAGGAGTGAAAAGTGACTACTACAAGGTGTGCACAGTCATCCGCAAAAACTTAAGTCTTGCGTGAGAATCTGTTTCAAGGAGTGCACAAATCCGAAATCTGACTAAGTGTCGAAATAACCCTTTAAGGAGTCAAAGAGTAGGAGAGAAAGCTCAAGAGAGATAGCGGGAGAAATATTCAAAGGGGGTGAATTTATGAAGGCTTCACGAGTCAGACTAAGATCCATCCAGGAGGGAGATGGATTATTCCAGGTCATTGGATCTAGGTATAGAGCATGAGTGTTAAGTCTCTGTGTGCATATAGAAGTGAGGATTCGACGAAGTCCCAAACAGACCAGAGACCATCATCATCGAGAGGGATAGGTGGTGAAATATCCATAACTC
Source organism: Picea sitchensis (assembly GCA_010110895.2). Lineage (NCBI taxonomy): Eukaryota > Viridiplantae > Streptophyta > Pinopsida > Pinales > Pinaceae > Picea > Picea sitchensis. The sequence goes on from SNQJ01S0046309.1 coordinate 114,192, forward strand.
CGGAGCATAAGCACTTCGAGAGTTTGTGGACGAGGAAGAACCGAAGTTGTCAAAGAGTCAAAATAGATCTTGGTCATTGGTTTCCAAGGGGTTATGTTTCAATATATCTGAAGATTTGGGAAAAATCACTTCGAATATTTCGACTAAGAGTTGAAACTCCCGAAACCCGAAACCCAAAGTGAATCTGGACCGTCAGATCCAGAGGGATGTGTGGTGATGGATCATGAGCTTTAGTAAGAAGCAAAAGATGAGTGTTGAAAGTCCAAAATTCTGAATAGCCGAAGTAGCTGGGAGCCTTCGATCTGTGGGAGGACACGCGTTAACCAATTATGTACTTTGGTAAAACATTCCGGGAAAATGCGAGCATGGAGAAGTTGAGAATTGAAATCTCTGAAACCTGAACATTCGAAGCAAATCATAGCCGTCTGATTCAGGAGAACAGGCGACACAAATCCGTGGACTCTGGGTAAAGACCCGAAGTAAATTCTAGCCATCTAATTCAGGAGGACACGCGACAAAAATCCATGCACTTCGAGAGAAAGTGAAAGTTGAGAGTTGAAATTTTCAGAGCCCAAAGACCCAAAAGAATCAGAGTCGTCGATCTACAAGAGACACGCGTCAGTGGGTTGTGATTTTTAGATAAAAGCAGTTTGGGAAAGGTGAAGTTTGAGATTTGAGACTACCGAAGTCCAAAATCCAGAAATGGTTAGAGTAGTTGATTTGAGGAGGACATGTGACAGGAGATATTTCATTGTCGAGAAAACAAGGTTTGAGAGTTGGAAACTCCAAAACTTGAATCGTGAAGTAAATCACGAGTGTTGATTTAAAATGAGTAGATATGAACCGTCGATCAGAAGGCCCCACCTAAGATCGCAAGATCAATGCTCACGCTGCATTGTGGGGACAGAAAGTGCTCATAATTTAAAAATATGAGAGCGGACCGCAATTGAAGCCACGATATTGGAAAAGGGAGACGTGGCAGTTGGAGTTGAATTGTAAGGAGAAAAAAGGTGTGGCCTCAAACCACTTTAGGTCACGCCTGCAATCGTGTGTTTGCGTGAGGACATAGCCCAAGGTCACATATGGGAGAGGGTTAAGGAGAGAGGAGCTATCACCTGAAACATGAAAGTTCAACAACATGAAGGGGGAGGTCATGGGTG